>NW_015148974.1:3845196-3905458 GCF_001465965.1 Polistes dominula | reverse complement strand
TATATATATATATATGCACACCATAACATTATTGGAATAACCAGTTAATTTCAATTAAGTCGAAATTATTTTGATGGGAACAATCTTTGAGTCAAAATTCATCAAACTTCGTTTATTTCTTTATGTATTAGATAATAATTATTGAATAAACTATCATTATTATTATTATTATTTTAATTATTATAATTATTATTATTATTACTATTATTATTATTTTAATTATTAGGATTATTATTATTATTACTATTATTATTATTTTAATTATTATGATTATTATTATTATTACTATTATTATTATTAATTAGGTTTGGCTTCCTATATTTTGTCACATTAAATATTAAAAGGGTTTCTAAGAATCGGAAGAAGTATTTTCTATAATAACTAAGAATATATGTAATTTATTCAATGTACATACTATAAATATTAAGTAGAATTACAAAATACATTTGTGTATTTTTAAATATAATAATATAATTCAATGAATAAATTTTATGTACAAATTTTTTTTTTTTGGTTGTCGTAAAAAGAAGACATTAAAAAGTATATTATTGATAATTAATTTTAACTCTAATTAGAAGGTACAAGAATAGTGAAACTAATCAAGTAGGTCAAAATAACAGCTATGAAAGACAACCATTCGACGATTGCAGCAAATTGTCTCCAAGATGATTCCTTCTTCCTGTCACTTACTTTCGTTAAATCTGAATTTTCTTCCATTTCATTGGCCAATATACCAGTAGACGAGGTTTTCGATTCATCGTCAGTTAAGATCAAAAAACGTCCAGCTCTGTTATTCAAAACGAAAGTGATTGTTGATGAGATCCAACTTGGTGTTTCCATGTTCATATTTTGTAATTTTCTTAGCAAGACTGTCAAGATCAATGCGAATGCAGCTAACGCAAGAGAATCACGATAAAACAATACTGAAATTGTTAAGACTTTTTAATGAAATCTTTCAATATTGCGCAATCGAACTGTTAATTTATCAAGATACTTACAAATATGTGGTACATTTTCACCATTATGGGGTACTTGCCAATGCAAATCAAAAAGGCAAAGAAAATGACAAATGAAATTTATACCGGCCATTGCTATTCTTTCGGTCGACCTTGAGTCCAACCATAAAACCGTCAATGTTAACACTACCATAGCTTTTGAAAAGAAAAATTATAAACGATCAAAAGAATATTCTAAATGTGATTTTGATTAATATTATCAAGATCAACTAACTTATGGCAGGTGTAACAACAGTGACATGTACCATTCCTGATTGTCTGTCTACAAGAAAAGTATAAATAAGTATAGGGAAGGTATCGTTAGGACAACAATCAAATTTTTTTACGGTCTTCGTAGCACTTGAGATCTTCAAACTCCATTCCGTATTATTCACATAACCGTCCATCTCGTACTATAATTAATCATTATTTTAATAATTGCCTTTTTTATGAAAAAAAAATTCATATGTTCAAGATTTCAAATTTTTCGTAAAAAAAAACAAACTTACTCCTTTTTTGTCGAAATGAAAATTAATTTCTTCTCCAGTGTGCGACCATGAACCAAACCTAATACGACATACGTGCTTATCGTAGGGCCAAAAAGTAAAATCAGTGATACATTTGGTCACGTATGACAATGCCGGTATACACATGACCGAGCCTGTATTGATGAGCAAACATTTGGTCGAGGGAACACCATTTTGTTCTAATGACATATCACCCCTGCAACGTTAATCATTTGATTATAATAAAAATAAATTTAAAAAAAAAGAACACATTTACAAATCTTCAACTATTTTATTTGCTTACGAATTATAAACTGATAAATCTGGTACCCATATTTCATCACTGCTTATATGAAGAGAAGTAATACCATTGAAATTACTAGGATCCCAGGTGAGATGTTCATCCTTCCAGTTCTGTTAATAAAAATGAAAATAAAATCAAGATAAAAATATTTTTAAAGAATAAAAAAGAAATTGAATATGGAATCTTACAAGAATCATCCAACTGTGAAGAGTCATCGTACTGCTGTAGTCATCCTAATTAAAAAATAAAACATAAATAAAAAGAAAGTTACGATATATTTATATTTTAAATAATTAAAATTTGATGTTAGAATTTGCACTAAATAAAATCTTACAAAATCTAAAAACCTCGGTACGAGTTCCATTGTAACATTAGTGACCACTTGATGATTGGTTGTAGGTCGAACGGTTGAATCATATTCACAAAAAAGGTGATTTTTTAATTTCATCATCATCGAAGTATGCTCGATAAGTTTGCATCCAATAAATGATGGGTCCTTGATAGCATCTACAAATTAGAAAATAAAATGTATCTATTAATAATAATAATTAATTAAAAAACCAAAGAGGAAGACAAAGAAAAAGATGAAATTTAGCACATTTTTATAAGTATTTTTTTTTTGTTTATTGTTTTCTAAATCACATCAGGTATAATTTTTTAAATTATAAACAAGATAATAGTTAAAAAATCACTCTGTATAAATTTATTAAAAATATGGTGCTAAAATTTTGTCATTCACGTACTAGTCCATTCCAGCAAAAAAATGATAAAGAAACCGAAAAACCACGGTATCCCCATTTTGGTTAAAATGAGCCAACAGCTCCAAGTCGACTAAGTTGGATTGTCATTAGCAGCGAAATAATAACAAAACGCCCCCCATGAAATATGAAACTTTTAACGCCCCCCATACCAGCCTATCAATATCTCTTTGTAAAAATATTTTTCTATTTTTACATTTTTCTTCTTTTTTTTTTAACTGCGATCGTTATAATGCAATTTTCTCCATAATAAGTTCTATTAATTTTTACAGCAATATAATGAAAATTAATCGATTATAAACGTATATCAAATTTATAAATTATATTTAATTTAAAAAAAGAATTTTTTAAAATGAACTTTTATAAAAACTTAATCTATTTTGATTATTTTTAATTTTCTTTTTAACAAGGCCATTTTTAAATATACCCAAAATGAAAAATTAAATTTCGAAATATTTTATTTTGCTTTCCGATTGCATTTCGTAAAATATTTTCTAAATCATTTCAAAATAAATGTATTACATTTTTGTTTATATTATAGAAGAGGTTTTTTTGAGTAATATAAAAGAGAAAGGTAAAAAATAATGACGTATCTAAAAGATCCGCGCTCGCGCGTCATCGTTTATTAATATAAACGTTAACTCTGTTTCTATATATAAATTTCTGAAACGAAGTGAAAAAAAAAAGAAAGAAAAACATGACAATATATTATATAAATATTCTTAATCAATAACCTTATATTTGGATCGTTGAGATTATATGAAAATCGTAGAGGGTATAATTCGATTATTTTCGTTAATATGTTGTTATTTAAATTTTATATTATGAAAAAAAAAAATGATTTTATTATTTTCTCGTAAATATTTTTTTCATCGTTTTAATTTTCTCAATAATTGGAAATGTCTACTCCAATTCCTTACAATGTGCATAGGAAATGGAACATGATTTTTCTGTCCTTTTCTTTTTTTCATCGATAACAGAGTAAAAGTGCAGCGCGTGGCAAATAGGAAAATGCGCATGCGCGACCACGTAAAATGTTCAGTCGGCAACAAACTGCCAACAAACGCTACTTCAGTGCCTTCGAGACAGTGTTGTCATTTGCCTTATTGTTTACCACGTTCTTTGCAAGATGTCATCTGGTGGCTGGGAAGTAGTTGGAAAAAATAAAAAAGATCGTAGTAATGGAAAAGCAACTAAATTAACGAAAGCAGAAAAGAAGAAATTTATCGAAAATGCTCCAAAAGTCGAAGACTTTCGTAAGGCAATGTTTAACCTAACTCAATGTTTATCTATAGTTTATCTCTATCTTCTTTTTACTGATAAAATTTCATGAATCTTTTATTGTCAATTTTAAATTAAATTTATTAAAATGATATAATATTTTATTCATATCTATTAATATTTGCATAATTGTGACAATATATTTGATTATATGATCAAACATACACTATAGATGCCAATTAAAGAGTAACTTTCATTAAGTGAAAGCGTGAAAGATTATTAATAGTATATCTCTTTTTCTTAGTTCCGTTAAATCAAGTGAAAACTTTGTACGACAATTTGGAGAGCAATAAGGAAAATAAGAAATTAGTTAAGGAAAAAGACAATAAGACAAAAGAAAATGAGGAAAGAAGAAGGCAACAAAAACAACAGCAACAACAGACTGAGAAAAAGAAACAAGAACCTAAGGAGAAACCACCAAAGACGATAAAAGATGCTCTTAATGCGGTATATGCGTATAATTTTTATTTTTCCATTGGATTTTTATGCTACAATTTAATATTTATCTCTCATTTTTGTTATATTTACAGATTAATCCTGACGATTTCTCAGATATTTTAACTACTGGTAAACTCCAGTATCCAGAAGCTCCACTAATATGGTTAAAGAATCTCGTTGCGTATCTTAATGTTAAGATACCAATTGAGAAAGAAGATGCTGTATTTTCTGGAAAACCTAAAGATTATCCATTAAGTATTGTACCAAAATCAATATCATCTACCATGGAAAGAGCTGTTACAATGGCGGGTCAACAAACGGCTCAATTATTTTATGAAATTACTTTAACTGCCATGGCTACCGATATGGCCAAAGGAACACCCGTCGTTGGTCATAAAATATTTTTGCAACTTTTGGCTCGTTTGAATCCAAAAATGACCATAGCTAATATTCCTAAATTAATAAGCGTAAGAAATTCTTATCAAAATAGAAAAGCCATAGGTTTGTCTTTACTCTGGGCACTATCGCAGGCCGGCGAAAAAGATTTAGTCGTTGGCCTGAAGGTGTGGCACGAAGTGATGTCACCATTATTGATAACTAAAAGTTATGCCAACTATGTTGTACAACTTCTAAATGATCTTGTTTTTGGCCATGAAAACGTACAAGATCTTACTCCAGAACTTTATTTAAATATAATAGAAGATACTTATTCTGGAAAATATAACATTCCTCTAACCGTTGGAAAGGATATAGATATTAGCATAGAAAAGTTAAGAGTAAGTGTTTTTTCTTTTTTACAAAGAAATTAATATATATATATATATAAATTAAAAATAATAGCTAAAAGTTATTATTATCAATATGAATTAATTTTTTTTTAGTTGATATTATTCAAAAATAAAACTAAAATAAATGATTCAAAATTCTTTGAAACACTGATTGGTAAAATCAACCAGAAAATAAATCAAAACTATAGAGATGAATTAGTAAAAGCACTTGCAGCTTGTATTATTACAGATGTCCGTTGCCTTTATACTTGGAAATCTATTTATCTAAAGAATTTATATCAATCTAATCTTCTTTTAACATATATCGGTAAGAATATATATATATTTTTGTATTACATAAAATTAAATTTCAGTGATTAAACATTTTTATTTTCTTTTGTTTTTTAACAGAAAACAATTGGGATTCCTTAAAATCAAATCTAAATACAGAATCTTTCAAAGAAACTCTTTTGTTCTTCCAAAATAGTAACGAAAAGTGGAAAAAGGGGAAAGAAGAAAGTCTTGCTAATTCTTGTATCAAAATACGTGACGTAAGTTGAATATTGTAATTATAATTTGTTTGACAATCTATTACAAATATTATGCTCGAGCATACAAGGATACAAAAGAATTATGACTATCTATATAAATATAATAGATATTGCGATTAGAATATTACTATTAATGTTTGATCGCATAATTTATATTTTAACATTTAAACTTTAATTCAGTATTATTTTTCTATAATCTAAAAGGCAATAAATAAGTAACGAAATATATAGTAACAAAAAATTTATATATATTAATA
Source organism: Polistes dominula (assembly GCF_001465965.1). The sequence goes on along the minus strand of NW_015148974.1, from coordinate 3,899,601 downwards.
GTATTAAATGTAAGAAAAAAGTATTTTAAAAATATTTTAAAGAGATGATGAAAATATAGAAATATCATAGAATACGATAGTACCGATTATTGTGTAGAAAAGATAACTACTAAACTAAACTATAAACTATGTAAGTCCAGTTAGGTCGTAAATTCTGCTCCAGAAAGTAGAATGAGTTAGTATTTTCACATAAACCAACATAAAGTAAAGAAATTTAAGTAAACTTCTAACTTTACTTAAAAATACTTAACTTTAAAAATTGTAAGTTCTCTTCAAAATTCTGATTATAATTTAAAAAACAAGCGCGCCAATTGAAAAATCTTTTGAAATAGCGTGGTCCAATAATATAATGACAAATGTATATACGCGTTGTCATTGGTTGTTTATTATTTCGAAACAATCGGTGGTGTAAACAAATGTTAATCGTTATCATTTAAATCTTTTTTAATTTTTATTTATGAGTTGTTTGGATTAGAGTTATTATTATTTTTTCTTCTATACGTATTAATAACCTTAGAGGTTAGGTTGTTTTCGTATGCGCACTATCGATCGCACGTTACCCCTCGTCATCACCAGTAACGACATTGACATCGTATGTACGCTTGTATCAGTTCTCTAACGATCTGTTCTTTATTATTCTACGTGAATTTAATAATACAATTAGACCTAGATTTTCTTTAATTTTTAATTCTAGAAGGTAAGCTAACGATGTAATATTTGTTATCGTTTATTCTTGTTTATCTACAATATGTAATTAATGAAAGAGAAGATTATTAGATAATAATTCGTTTTTCTCTTTCTCTCTTCCTCCTATTCTTACCAATAGTAATTCCGTTAATACGATTTGAAAAACCTTGACGTTACATATTGATTTTCCTCCTTATAATACTAATTATCATAAATTTTTATTTGCGTTTATTTTTTAGGCCATATTAAAGAAAATGACTGCTTCCAACGATAAAAAATTTCCTTGGAAAAGAGGAAGTTTATTTTTGTTAATACTTATTGGTGCTATTTTAACTTATGATTGTCAAAAACATGGCAGTTTTGAAGGTAAGTTGTATTATAATTTTGTTATCTAATTACTAACAGTTAATTATTTCCTATTTCATAGTATTTATGTTGTGCGTTTTTGTTATTATTATTATTTTCTTTTTCTTATTAGCTTCAGATACAGGAAAATTATTAAGAAGTAGTGGAATAACTGCACAAACATCGAAATTATGGTCGACAACTAAGGTCTATACCAATAAAATAGGTGAAACTATAAAAAATAGTTCACCAGAATATTACAAAATTGTTGCTGACTTTTGTACACCATACATTAAATTAGGATTTGATTTGTATCTGATAACAAGAAATCTTTCTATGCGATTGTATAATAATGTAGCATTATGCATAGAAAAAAATATACCCGTGGTTCATGAAACAGTATGTATACACGTAAATTATTTATTAAATTATATTTTTATATAAATATTTAAATTAATTTAGCTTGTATTTTTATTAAACGCAACTTTGAATTGTTTATTCTTCTGCAGATCGAGCATTATTTTCCGGGAATTATTGAAGAAACTAAAAAGCAAAGCATTCGAGGGCTTCAACTCGTTAAAACTTATTCAATAATAGCCGGAGAAAAACTTATCGAACATTTCCATTTTGCAAGCCATTGGTTACAAACAAATGTTTTCGTGTAAGTTTTTAAATAATATTAAGTTATTCTATAATAATTATAGTTTATTTATTTTTCTTTTTATTAATATTAATTTCTTTATTGTTTTGTTTTAGCGGTAAACTCAGTCCAGAAAATCTTCAAAATTATGCCAATCATGCTATAGATGTAACGCAGACATACGCCAGTCAAACTTACGATTGGGTATACGAAAAAGTACAATCATTTTCAAAAGTTTCATGAAATAATTGAGTTATATAATTTCCAATTGATTTCATTATTTTTAAATGGAATCTCCTTCTATCTCTGCATTTATTTGTTAAGAAATGAAAGAAAGGTTGTATAGTTTCAATGATCATGTCATGTCGGCCATCGTACCTGTGATATTCCAAAAATGTGTCTCCTATCCAAATCTTGGCATTTATAATATGTATTTCCGAAACATATTGAACATTTATCGACGATGATTATATACGTAGATATGAAATCTTTTTTTTAACTTGTTACTAGTATCAAAAACGAAACACGTCTGTTAATGAAGACAAAATTTTAGTTCAATAACATTTATCTAAGTACTTTCTGTAATATTTATTAATGTATTTGGAAAACCTTTTTCTTTTTTTTTATGTATACTCATCAAATAACATATTAAATAAAATTTATTATGTTTTCCGATATATTCACAAAGACATTCAAAAATTATACTTTTTAAATGTTAAAATAACATTACATAGAATAACAAATTAATAAAAAAAAAAAAATTACAATTTGTAAATGTTTTCATAGTAGTAATAATAAAAACAGACAAATAATCTATGAAATTTAGCAATCATTATTTAATACAAGTGTACAGGTAATAATCGTAGGAATAACAAATAATATATTAATAAACTTAGCAATAAACAATTATTATTAATAATTATGATAATATTAATTAATAATGATACTAATAATAATAATAATAATATAAAGAAGAATAAGAATTATGATAATATCAATGATAGTGCATCTGATTAACAAAAGGTGATTGTTGTTGTTGGCAATAGCAATAATTTTAACAAAAATAAGTAGGCACACGTGAACCTATTTTTGGACAAATTTAGGTTTGTAGATTTATTTTACAATTGCACCAAATGCACCAAAAAATTAGCTCGTATATGCTTATTTATTATATTGTAGTTTTGTGAAGGAAGAGATCAATGGAATGTGGTATCCGAAAATAACCACGAAAGCTATGCGTGTAAAAATGAGTTTTGCCCTTTCTTCTTTTTTATATATATATATATATATTTTTCGTTATTTGTCAGTAAATGCTTCTGGTAAACTTTTAGTCTTACTTAGAACGTGGTTTTTTTTTTTATATCCCTGATTATTCGTAATAAATACGGCACGCATATAAAATGCATATGAACAGTGCTTTCTTGAAAAATATGCAATTATTACTCATTCATTGCGACACACCTTATAAATCATTTGGAAAAAATACTTTCATTGTATTTTTGTATATTTGGTTGCAAAGATATTCTTCCTCTTCATCCCTGATACGAGCAAGTATCTCCAATATTTGACTGCAATTAAGAATATATAAATAATATATTTCTCTTTTCTTTAAATCTTGTAAAACGCGTGTTAATAGTAAAAATTACTTACACTATCGTACAGGGCTCATTTCTTCCTTTGACCATACGATCGGGTTGCCATTTCTCTTTTTTAACAGAAGGAAAATGAGTAATAACATCCTTCGCCGAAGCATGAGTTGCTCTGATTTCGCACCAAGGACAATCCGTTTCGATCATAAGCCTGTCTGACGGAATAGATGTGATCGAGAATAGGTTGTCTTCTGTTTTGAGAGAACTGTTAACATGAATTACTGAAAAATACAAGTTTAAATAATAATAAATGTAAAAGACAAACAATAATTGCCTACCATCCATTAATACCGATGTACAATCCCAATTGTAAAATAGAATTAGCTTCTTCCGGATTACCGTCGAAAGAATGAACTACACCGGGAGTTATTTTATCCTTGTGCTTTCTCAGAATACGTACAAAATCTTCGCTGGCGTTACGACAATGTAAAAACATCGGTAATTTTAAGATCGAACACAAAGACAATTGCATTTCAAAATATTTTTTTTGAATCTCTTTAGGACAAAATTGCAATCTATCATAATCTAAACCCATCTCTCCGATGGCTACTACTTTGTCCTTATTTTCCAATGCTAAGTCTGACAATGATTTGAGATAATCCTCTGGATTTTCATACTCTTCAAACTCGTTACAACGAGTTGGATGACAACCAACCGTCGAAAATAATCTTTCTGAAAAACACATTGAAATATAATTCAGCTTAGAGAATTAAATTTGATTGATAAAATAAAGATAAAAATGTAATACCTCAGAAATATTTGTATAATAGCATAAGTTAAATGTGTAATGCCATTCGCATGCATTTTCTTGTCACAGATACAGAACAGAATCACAGCAACCATAGCATCTCTCTCTCAGCATTTCCTTCTCGCACAATTATCGTATAAAGATCTAATGACAATAAATATAAGTTATGTTATATAACATAAAATCTATAAACTCATAATCATGAGAATTATGTACTATAGATAGAGCTTTATGTTGTTCCTGATAGAGAGACGCGACAGTAACAATGCTCCATTTATTTTCATTATTTTTATTATTTTAGTTAATATTTTGGCACATTGTCATCAACAATTTTTTACATGCTCATTTAGTTAATTAACAAAAATAAAATAAAATAAAAAAACTCACCATCCGTTTTAGCTATCTCTAAAGCTTTTTTGCTCTCCTCTATATTACCCGCAGTGATAATAATTCTTGAAAGATTATTATCCCAACTGCGCTGCAGTACTTTATCTAAATCTGGCTGATGTTTCTGTGAACCATGATAAATTCCTTGATACATGGGATCGGTTAGATTTGCTCCAATATCTGCCAAAATATTAAATTATTCAAATATTTTCCTTTAATAATCACAACGATGTAATCTCATACTTTGTGAAATATTTTTTTACACACATGTAACTATTATAATAATTATAATATAATTACGTTAATGAAGTGAAATAATTTAAAAAAATATATATAAATAAATATGGTACCTATAAATTTTCGTAAATTAGTCATTCTGGCAGCAAGCATAAAATATGAATATTGAATGACAATCGAAAAAAGGCACGGCACACCCTGAGAGGTTAGCAGGTGTCCTTTAGTTAACCGGCTCTATGAGTTGACACATGGACGATTGTACCGTTTCCAAAGCTTTGACGTTTTCATTTCCCATACGTTACAAGTAGTACTTAGCTATCATTGGTGCAATTTTTGTGTTAGAGCAACTACTTCATTTGCGAGATCTAACGAGAGATAAATTTCAGGGGTGACAACCCAGAAAAAGTGATATGATAACGAATTCGAGATTCCTCTATCGATATTGAAACGTTTTTACGATACTTTTCCTGTTATTTTCATTAATTCATTTTTCACTGTATAGTGCAGTAATAACAATAATAATAATAATAGAAAAAAAACAAAAATATAGATTTAAAGTAATATTAATTTTTATTTGAAAAATGAAATAAATTTCTACATAAATGTATACACAACTACTACAGTAGTTACAACAATAATATATTAAATTATAATTTTTTTGTATAATTATATTAATTATTTTTTATTAGAAGAAATAATTTCTACAAATGTGAACGCATCGATCCTTTTATTAAAGGGCTATATTATTGATTATTTTTTCTCTTCCATTTTTTACTTTCTTCTTTATTAAAAATCTTATAATACAATTGAAGTACCATATTAATCATGCATGAATCATTTTTAGTAAGTCTTTTTAATCATCATTTCAAATTGATATTAGATTAATTTACAAATGTAATAATAATCTTACAGTATTGCAAATGCACCATTATTACTAAGTCTTTTGTTCTGAAACACAGTGAATGTGTTAAACACATAATTTATGAAAGTAGTATTATTGAAGTGATTTAACAATGGCATTGATTTTTTCAACACATTCTTCTTTTTTTCTATTGATAATTGATTCTGCTTCAACGAATTGTTGACGACCAATTTTTCCTGGTACTAGTTTATCTACATAGAGTGATTGTTGTTGGTTGTAAAGTTCTTTCAATAGTTTGTCATATTTTTGAAGTTCTTGAACACGTTCGTACATATCTCCAGACTCTCCCTTTAAACGTTGAGCTATTTCGGCAACAGCGCTTGTTGCACTTTTGTATTCTTGATTAATGCTCTTTACAGCAGATAAAAATGCATTGGCATCTTTGTTAGTTTTTACGTAATTCAATTGATCATCTAATTCATTGTACGAGGTTACTCGGCGGTCTTGTGCAGCTAAAATTTTTTCACACTGACCAGCAATACGTAATTTACTTTCTGATATTTCATCTTTATCAATAGAAAAGTCCAATCGAACATATGTTATGACCAACAAAAATAACAAATACAATGCAAGCGCTACAAGTAATGGTTCTTGTAACATCAAAAGACGAGGGAAAGTATATTTCAATTTGAAATTTTGAATATGGTTTTCAACTAAATTCTTTTTAGTGACAGAAATGACAGGACGACCTGTAGTATCCAAGTAAGTATAATGTAAGCCATCTGGCAGTCGTGTAGCTGGATATGGTAAAGTTAATTTAATATTACGTGATCCTTCTGGTAGAATAATTTTGACAACTAACTCGTCTACAACCATGTCATCAAAAATATGGTCCAATAATCTCATTTCCAATGCATATTCATCTCCAGAATGGAATAAATACTCATAGCTGGGTACATTATAACCAATTGTGTAACGTGTTTTCCATCCGCCAAATAATGGAAATCTTGGTCGTAAATTCAATTCTACAGAATCCTTCTTAATACGTGTGTGCGATGTAGAAATATTTCCAATTTCGTCTCTATAATAAATGTCAGAAGCAGCAGCAGGCAGAATAGTATCAAAACTTTGAATGCTTGCTTGTCCGGTTTTAGTTTCGCGTGCGTATTCGTAACGAGAAAAAGATCCCTTTAGTTGAGCACCAGTGTGTACTAAATCAATGCTTTCTTCTACAGCAATATTACCCCAATGAGATATCTCAATAGATCTTTCGATTCTAGTAACTGTGAGGAATTTATTATTATTTTCAAAATGTACTGTTAATTCCTCATAAGAAAATGGTTGCAACTTTTCGTATGGTCCATAAGTAATCGTCGAATCACTTTGGAATACAGGTTTAATCTTGGAATAACTTTCAACGTTACGACTAGGTAATGATACAGTTGTAGTTAATTTTCCAACAGTATAAGGACTATAGATGTAAACATTTCCAATGTATTTAATAAGTTGTTTTTCTTTCTGCGTAATCTGTTTGGGATGCGGTATCAATTCATGAGTAAATATAGTTTCTACTTCTACAGACATAGTACGACCCTGCGATAAGGCATCTTTGAGATCGATAGAGTAAAATATTTTATCTGGATGCTTGTCTACTTTAGTTTCTTTAACTTTAAGTTCTATTCTTCCAGATTCACGTTGAGCAGATATGTAACTGAGAGTGCCTTTGTGACCAGGATCAATGGCAAATAAAAATTGTCTTATCTGTCGATCTTTACTTCCATTTTCTAATATTATTCTCGTTGTTATCTTCGTCAATTGTGACTGCAAATCGATATGTTTTTCCACTATCTTCAAACTTAAATCCGGATCCACGAGGTCAGCGGCATTAAGAAAACGAATATGTAAAATCAAAAGCAATGCAATGGTACTCCATATTATACTATTTAAATGACTTCGAAACATACTTTTTGTCATTAGTTTTATCTAAGAGAATTATTTATGATTATTCTATTAATTCTTAGAATCGAGCCGGTAAATGTATTACTGACAATAACTGACATGAACGTGGCGTACCCTTATGGCGTTTAAAGGCATTCATCAGACGTGGCTATCAGTCTTACCAAAATTTACTAAATATTTCACTATACTAACTTTTTGAACTAAAATTTAACAAATCCAGTTCCCTCATGATTTTTTCAATATATTTCAATTTTTAAATACATTTTTTTATAAATAAAAATTATATAAATAATTATTTAATATTGCTACCTATTATTTTCAAAATTATTACTTTCCAATTAACTTTTACAATGAAATGACTAACGTAGTCTCGGTTTCCATCTACATCTTAGCTTCTTAACTGAACTTAGTAGAGAGACTTCCTCTTCACTCGCATACCTCTCTTCAGGCGTGTTCGACGTAAGTTAAAAGCTGCTTTTTTATTTTATTTTATTATATTTTCTTTATATTATTAACAATTTTATGTATAATTAGATTCTTTTAATATTTTCATATATACTCTTTAATTAATTTTTCACAATAACTTGTACTTTTAATAAAAAAATTAGTAATTTATTTTATATAAGTAGCCGATACACGTGGCTACTTATTGAAATATATATGTACTTTATAAAGTATATTTCGTATAATTAAACTTATATATATTGTGATCTTAGAATATTATCAAAGTAATTATGAGGGATGATTATAATATAATTTTTTTTATCCAAGTAATTTTTGTATATAACCAATAATATGAGGTTAGCTTCCTCTTTTTTTTTTAATTTTTTTTTTTACATATGATTAAGATGAACACATGCACTTATAAATAATTTGCAAATATACAATAATACTTAATTTAAAAAATTATTTAATAGTTATAATTGTTATTGTAAATATATTATAATTATAATTTATATTACAGGTTGATCATAATTAAACAACGTTAATATGTCAGGAGGTCTAGAAGTGTTGGCCCTCAAAGAGGACGATGTAACCAAAATGTTGGCTGCATGCACTCATTTAGGTGCAGAAAATGTTAATTTTCAGATGGAACAGTACGTGTATAAGAAGAGAGTTGACGGTAAGGTACATTCATATGCGTAAATATATCTATACAACGTAATTGAATAAATTGAAAAATAAAATGATATCAATAGAATATATTAATTGATAGGTGCTGGCGTAAATGTTATCAATCTTCGTCATACATGGGAGAAATTATTATTGGCTGCACGCGCCGTGGTTGCCATTGAACATCCCAGTGAAGTTTCAGTTATTAGCTGCCGACCAGCTGGACAAAGAGCAGTTTTGAAATTCGCTGCACATACTGGTGCCACTCCTATTGCTGGACGTTTTACACCTGGTGCATTTACCAATCAGATCCAGGTACTAAACTTTGTGAAATTTACTTATAATTATTCAATATTAATCATTTGTTTTTATACATGATGATAACAATTATTACAGAATCAATACTTGTTGTTTTATTGGCTTAATCTTTTCTGATGTTACAACAAGATAACATAATAACGAGTGAAGATATTAACAAATATTACAGTAAATATATTTATTCATTTTAGGCTGCTTTCCGTGAACCACGTTTGCTCATTGTAACTGATCCGGCTACTGACCATCAACCTATTACTGAGGCCAGTTACGTAAATATTCCTGTTATTGCATTTTGCAATACCGATTCGCCTCTACGTTTTGTCGATATTGCTATCCCTTGTAATACCAAGAGTTTCCACAGCGTTGGTCTCATGTGGTGGCTTCTTGCTAGAGAAGTTCTACGACTAAGAGGTTCAATCCCACGTGAAACCAAATGGGATGTTGTTGTTGATTTATTCTTTTACAGAGATCCGGAAGAGGTTTGTATATTTATATATTGATTATTTTATTTAACTTTCTTTAAAGTTCACGTTTAATAGAATACACATCGTAACCTATTAATTTCAATCTTTCTGTAGGCTGAAAAAGAAGAACAAGCGGCCAAAGAAATTGCACCAGCTAAAGAATTCGTCGCTCCTGTTGAGCCAGCAGCTGCAGCTGAACCTGGTTGGGCTAATGAAGTCGATACTGATGCCGTTCCAACTGAAAGTTGGGCTGATGAAGTTGCAGCACCAGCTCCAACACCAATTCCAGCTGCTGCTGCTGCTGCACCAGCATTCCAAGCTGGCGGTGATTGGGCATCCCAGGTATATTTAATCTTTAGAAGATAATATTTACATGTAATTATACTTATTTTCTGAGAAAAAGAATGCTATATATTTTATTCGTATAATTTTAGGCTCCAGAAGAATGGTCCACTACACCAACTGCTGCTGTTCAAAGTTGGGGAGGTGCAACCACTGAAAAATGGTAATTGCGTCCTCTTTGAACCAAACATGATTTTTAATTCACTTTGTACAAAATTTCAATAAAGTGATGAAAATATGTTTTTATTTTATTTCTTATCTTATTTAACAGAAATAATTAATATTTTCATATAATTGTTTTTACCATCGACACGTGACTATCGCTAATTGTTTCACATTGAAAATCTGATAAGAAATTGCACTTGAAAATTAAACATAATCGTGACGTACGTATTAACCAATTGATTAATTTAATATCACAACATATTCATTATAATGGGGAGCGTAAGTGATGTGTATTGTCTATTACAACTGATACTACCAGAAATTTATATTTACATACGTGTACGTATATATATAAATATTTAACCTCAAAAAATATTAATGATAAATATTCGTATGACAATATAAACGTAGTTCTTATATTCTCGTTTTTTTTTTCTATTTTTATATATTTATCTAAAAGGATATTGTTCTTCGTGAGCTCCCATGGTCTGGAAAATCAAACGAGGATGAAATTGATGATTTGGAATCCAAAGCACGTAGTAATAATTCTAAAAACATATCCCCAGATTTAATAGCTCTTCCTTGTATCTGTGCTCTACTATTTATTATCCTTATTATTTTTGGAAAAGTGTTTAAAAACGATACCAGTCATTATCCTTCGATTACGAATGTTTCCATGTAAGTTTACACGAATTGAATGAACAATGATTCAAAATTGTAAAATTAAAAAATGACATCTTTCGAATAATAGATCTAATTTAGACCTAAAGATCATCTGCCGATGGTATATGCAAACTCCAGGATAACAAATTCTTTGCATTCCTGTGGTGATACACTTTTTTCTCAAGAAATTCTCCAATCCAATATTCCTCTTAAATTACGACAATCGAAGGATTTAAATTTGCCGGGTTCTTCGACCACGAAAGTACGCTCTGAACATTCCCAGAAGTCTCAAGGTACGCAAACAAGCCCGCGAGTTTTACATAAATCTTTCGAACCTCAAGAATGGATCGTACGACGTACTAGAAGTGGACAAATTTATGGAAAATATCCTGTATAGATATTAAAAAATTAATCTGTGATTTAGATTTTTTTATCGACACGATTATTTTTAGATCGTATATTTATGATGCAATTTTACTATTCATTTCATATAATGTTATTTGATATTTATTGAATCTTATCGATTAACAATTTTAATTTTTTCCTTTTCATTTGTGTGTGTGAATGATACGAAATTTATTTATACTAACAATTTATATTTATAATTTTTTAATTTCATATGTGCATTTATATATATATCGTTTTGATATAATCGTATACATTAATTAAGATCATAAATCTGTTTATAAATTTGTGTATATTTGTATATTAATTTTATTAATAAAATATTTTGTATTTTTTAAAATCTATACACAATTGTTTAATTAAAATATAATTATTTTTTTTATTCATATTAATTACACAGACACGATATTTTATATGTGTATGCGTTTGAATTGCGGTATTTGGTGGGAGAGAATGCAAAGAAAGAGATCTGCAGTCATAAAATATAGAGTTTAAGAACACGTCATAAAACAAGTGGTACAGTCGGTATTGTACACCACGTGGAGTAGACGTTGCATTTTATATTAAAAAGTTAAAAAGTTAAAACATTTCAATAGAACAATGGTGTTAGATTTAGATCTATTTCGGAAAGACAAAGGTTTTGATCCTGAAAAAATACGTGAAAATCAAAAGAAACGTTTCAAGGATGTAGCATTGGTAGATTTGGTTATTGAAAAAGACAAATATTGGAGACAGCTGCGTCACCGTGCTGACAATTTAAATAAAGTTAAAAATTTATGTAGCAAAGAAATAGGTGAAAAAATGAAAAAGAAAGAGCCGATCGGTGACAGTGACGTAGTACCTGATGAAATATCTAACAATTTAGATAATCTTGTATCTGACAATCTCAAACCATTAACTGTCAAACAGATTAAAAGTATTCGTGCTTTGATTGACACTGCTATTCAAGAAAATGTTGAGAATTTAAGTTTAACTGAATCGGAAAGAAATAGTGCACTTAGAGAAGTAGGCAATCATTTACATGAATCTGTACCGGTCAGTAATGACGAAGAAGAAAATAAGGTATATATATGTATATATATGTATAACTAGATTTTAATATTGAATTATGTCATATGTTTAATGAAGGTTTTTTAAAAATTATAGATTGAAAGAACTTATGGAGATTGTACGGAAAGAAAGAAATATTCTCATGTAGATTTAATACATATGATTGATGGAATGGATGGGGAACGTGGAACTTCAGTTTCTGGTGGAAGAGGATACTTTTTAAGTGGACCTGCTGTTTTTCTTCAACAAGCGCTTATAGATTTAGCGTTAAAAAAATTATTTGACAAAGATTATAAACCATTGTATACCCCATTTTTTATGCGCAAGGACGCGATGCAAGAAGTTGCCCAACTTTCTCAGTTTGACGAAGAATTATATAAGGTTTTATTTATTTTTATACTACAATTTGTATAAGATATTGTTTAATAGTTAAATATATTAATGAATAAACTTATTCTTTTTCAGGTCATTGGTAAAAGTAGCGAACGCAATGAAGATAAAGATACAGAAGAAAAATACTTGATAGCTACATCGGAACAACCCATTGCTGCCTTTCATAGAAACGAATGGATTTCAGAAAATGTTTTACCTGTTAAATTTGCTGGAATTTCTACTTGTTTTAGGCAAGAAGTTGGATCGCACGGTCGAGATACTAGGGGAATTTTTAGAGTTCATCAATTTGAAAAGGTAATTTTAATATTCTATGCATTACGTATATTAAATATATATTTATAAGAAAAATTAATTACATATTTATACGTAGGTAGAACAATTTTGTTTAACTTCACCTTACGATAATAAGTCGTGGGAAATGATGGAAGAGATGATAAATAACGCAGAAGAATTTTATAAAGAACTTGAAATACCCTATCGCATTGTGAATATTGTTTCTGGTGCTCTTAATCATGCAGCGTCTAAAAAACTTGATTTAGAAGCATGGTTTCCTGGTTCTGGAGCATTTCGTGAACTCGTATCCTGCAGTAATTGTTTAGATTATCAAGCTAGAAGACTTTTAGTTAGGTATATAATTTTTATTTTAATAAAGTTAATATTTTAAATATTTTTAAATGCAATTTATTCATATATAATCATATTTTTCAGATATGGTCAAACTAAGAAAATGAATACAGCAACCGATTATGTTCATATGTTAAACGCAACAATGTGTGCAGTTACTCGTGTAATATGCGCGATATTGGAAGTACATCAAACAGAAACTGGTATTAAGGTTCCAAAGGTTCTTGCCCATTATATGCCTTCCAAATACGAAGAAGAAATTCCTTTTGTTAAGCCTGCACCGATCGATGAGGCTGAAACTAAAAAACAAAAAAAGCAAAAAGAACATGCTGCATAATAAATTCAAATGGGGTTATAACAAATTTATGCAATTTTATTCATTGCATTTGATATATTTAATTAAAATATTATCATATAGGATAAGTAAATAATGTTTAATTTAAATTATGCACTTTTTAGTATATCCTTGTTTGTACTTTGTCGCTAAAATGCTTATTTGAGGGAAAAAATTTTTCCTATAACTATAAATAATGAAAGCTATGCGATAAACACGAAATCATACATTAAACTTGCTATTCTGCAATGTAAACAAGTTGTTTATTTCATTAGTGTTTTTAACTTTTATATTTTCCCCTAGAAAAATAAAATATTAAAAATTGTATCAGATGTGGAGTGAAATTAGCCGATATTCTGTTGTCACTATTTGCTTACCTAGTAATTTTTTTTGGTAATTCCTTCATATATACACGTAACGAATCATTATGATTAGATGTTTTATTTAATGATTCATTAGTAATACTTTAGGTTAATTAAAAATTTTAATTTCTAACTTTATCAAATTTTTTATTTAATGGACAGCAATGTTTACTTGAAGCTTTCAACTATTACCACTGATATCGCTTGTACACTTTACGTATGATCCCTCACGAGAGGTTATAATTCCTAACCTAAAATTAAGACTTCCATCTAATAGGATTATCATTTTACTGTGATTTATTATTCATACAACATGGTAAATATAATAATTATTTATTGTATATATAAATATGTATATATATATATATATATATTTATTTATTTATTCATTTATTAACTTTAATTTAAATAATTATTTAATTTATTTATTTTAGGACGTTCAAAGACATTCTGTACATACACTTGTATTTCGATCATTAAAAAGAACACACGATATGTTTTTATTAAATCAAGGTACCTTACCACCTGTAGATCCAAATCTGTAAGTATTAATTGTTATTACATTTTTTTTTATATATATTCTTGACTTATTTGCATACTTTATTTATAGTCAATCTATGAAAAAATCAGTGAAAGCAAAGGATTGTTATGGTCCTGTAATGGAACGCGTTAAACACAATATGATGACAAAAGTACAAAACGAAAATGACAATCCAGATCCACCGCCTCCAGGAGGTATGAATTTTTTAATTACATCTAATATTTCATTATAATAATAATGTTTTAATAATATTATTTATTTCCATTTTTAGATGAATCCTTTGGTAGAAATGCTCCTTCCTCAGTTATAGCATACCATTCAACACCAAGCAGTATTGTAGCGACTACAACGTCCACATTAGGAAATAATACTACTAATACTGCGGTTGTTGTACCTATAAAGAAAGCTCCTTCTATGGCAAAACCGAAATGGCACGCGCCATGGAAATTGTACAGAGTAATTAGTGGTCATCTTGGCTGGGTACGATGTTGTGCTGTTGAACCTGGAAACCAATGGTTTGCTACTGGATCTGCGGATAGAGTAATAAAAGTATGAGAATATTTTTATTTTGTTTTCTTTGATATTATTTAAAAATGATAGTGTTTTAAAGATTAATATTTTTTAGATATGGGATCTTGCAACAGGTAAATTAAAAGTATCTTTAACTGGGCACATAAGCTGCGTTCGTGGACTTGCAGTTTCACAAAGGCATCCATATTTATTCTCTTGCGGTGAAGATCGTCAAGTTAAATGTTGGGACTTGGAATATAATAAGGTTCTATTATATTCTTATATTATATAAATATTTATTTTTAGAAATTGTTTATAAAATCTTGTATTATTTTGTAGGTTATTCGACATTATCATGGTCATCTGTCAGCTGTCTATTCAATGGCTTTACATCCTAGTATAGATGTATTAGTGACAGCAGGTAGAGATTCCACAGGTAGAGTTTGGGATATGCGTACTAAAGCTAATGTTCATACCCTGGTTGGTCATACTAATACTGTTGCCAGTGTTATTTGTCAAACTGCAGAACCTCAAGTAAGTTAATAAATATACAAATAAATATGCTATTATAAACAATGCATTAAAATTATATTTGTAATTTTAGGTAATTACAGGGAGTCAAGACTGTACTATACGTTTATGGGACTTAGCAGCAGGCAAATCGAGAGCTACTTTAACGAATCATAAAAAGAGTGTGAGAGCAGTTACATTCCATCCATCATTGTTTGTATTATTTTTTCAAAATGTTTTATAATTACTAACAAAATTATAACTCTATAAAAACATTCGTATATTCGTAGGTATATGTTTGCATCTGCATCGCCAGATAATATTAAACAATGGAAATGTCCAGAAGGAAAATTTATCCAAAATCTGTCAGGACACAATGCCATAGTTCATTGTTTAGCCGTTAATGAAGACGGAGTATTAGTTTCTGGTGCAGACAACGGTACTATGCATCTTTGGGATTGGAGAACAGGGTAAATTTACTTTTCAATGTGTACTTAAATTTATAATTAAAGATGTTACTTTATTTATTAATTTAATTTACAATTTGGTTGCATATATTATTTTAATTTGTAGATATAATTTCCAACGATTACAAACACTAGTTCAACCTGGTTCAATGGATAGCGAAGCTGGCGTATTTAGTATTACATTTGACATATCCGGTACTCGTATGATTACTACAGAGGCGGACAAAACAATAAAAGTTTACAAAGAAGACAATGATGCGGTATATATATTTTTTTGCAAATATAATAATACAGTGCTATTACAAAAATGCAAAAAAGGCTTTATATTTATATAAACTATTTGATGTTATTTTTAGACTGAAGAATCTCATCCTGTCAATTGGAGACCTGACATAATAAAACGAAGAAAATATTAAATAACAACTCTATAATAATTTAAGATAATATTAACTGTATGGTTACTTTTAATTAAACATTTGTATTTAATTTAAAAAAAAAAAAAGAAAGAATAAGATGCAATTACTTATTTTATATATTAAAGTTCTTCATCCATATCAAAGTCTTCTTCTGGAAAATCTCCAACTTTAACATGAGTTGGCTTTACAAATCCACCGTATTTAGGCAAACACTCAAAATATTTCTTTCCATTTACACTATAAATAAAATATTGTTTAACATATTAATATTCTCTTTTTATATAGATTATCCTGATTTTACTTACGTTCCATCATTTTTACCAAGCGGTTCATCATATTTTACACCAACCCACCAACCTTCTTTAAATTCTGTTTTACCAACGTACATAATAGTACCTCTTCGTTTAGGTTGATTTGGTACACTAACTTCGCATCTATCACCTATTTTGCATAATTCAGCTGCAGCTTTTTCCGCTTTTTCTTCCCGTAATTTTTCTTCCTCTCTTCTTTTCATATCCTCTTCGTTGTATTTTCCCAACTTATTTTTTGCTAAAAATGCCTTAACAGTATCTACAATATACAAATTATAATTCTTTCATAAAATAATGTTCTGCAGAAAATATCGACTGAAAATGTCATTCGTATTATTTAATTTTGCTTTCTTAAACTCATACAAATTTCTACCTGATCTTTTAGCATACTCCTCTTCAGATATTTCAAATTTTTCAACTTTACTCAGATCATCTTCGGTACGTGAAAAATTATCTATAACCTACAATTTTATTAAAACGCTTGTATGATTTGATTATTAAAATTTAAATAAATGTAACGTTGTTTGTTTCTTTTGCAAATATATTATACATGTATTCTCATGCCATCATCAATTGGATATGATCCTAAGAGTCGTTGTCCATCAGCTAATTTACAAATTAAACTATCATTTTTATCGTATACTTCTATAGTCATTGTTGTTGGATTTCCTCCAGTAAGTAATTCTAATTTTCCCTAAAATTGAAGACAAATAAAGGATTGTCATTTTTATATTAAATATAAAAATAAGAAAAAAAAAATAACTTTCATTTAAATACATGTACCTTAAATTCATCGATTGTAATACCCTTTTGAAATCTTCTTTCGATGCAAGAATTTTGAGTACCTGAATTTGTAATACTCAAATTAATAAAATCGGACGTAATAATCTTATATTCACTCATTTTGATTTCAAATAAAATAAATTATTATGAAACTTAGTTGCCGGCAATCTTTGACGTTTCTTCTACAATTTGGAGGTTATGTATCAGTAGTGTAACTATCAAAGCGACAATACACACATATATATATATGTATATATTGATATGTGTATATATGTATATGTATTTATTAATATTATATGATTCACTACTTTCTTTTCACGTCTATATATGATATGAATGTATGCCTACATGTATATATATATATGTAATTAATAAAAAATAATAATTACAATGATATAAAAAAACTAACAATAAAACATTTAAAGGGAATGATTTAAAACAAAAAAATAGACCATGTTTTGGATAAAAAATAAATTTTGCATATACATATAATTGATCCCATACAATTTCTAATAAATGAAATATTGAATTTGAATGAAATTTTTAGCGATACAGCTACTTATGGATTACAATATAACATAGTACTGAAATACTTGTAAAAGGAATTGTTCTTTTTCTTTTAATTTTTTATAAATAAGTCCTTTTTGATTTGTTCATGGTTTATTAAATAACTAATTCTGTTATTTATTATATAAGTAATACTACTACTTATGTATATGGTTAATTAACGAGAGAAAAAAAATAATTTCTACGAAACACTCTAAGCTTCTGACTTATGTATGCATCGGAGTTATACTTCATTTTTTATATTTGTTTCTTCATAGCTGTTATCATATATATTTTATCATAATAGAGAATAAATGTGATAGAAAACGAGAGAGGACTTTAAGTAATATTAAATAACTACATACTATCACATTTTATCAATAGTTCTTTTAACTTTAAATTTATAATTAATGTACATGTGTTAAAATAATAGAAAAACATTTATTATTATGATAATGATGAATTTTTTTTGTATATTCAAATCAAAAATTATTGTGCTTCTTTTTACTCCATAACAATTACAATTTTTTTTTTCTTTTTTTCTTTTTTTCTTTTTGCTTTTTACAGAAGTTTGTTTTTCAAAATTTCATAAGCCATTTTATTTCTAAAATACGGCATATCCTCTTGAGTAAATGTTATTTTTCTATTTGCACATATATATTCTGCAAACATACAAGAAAATACACCACAATCACTTCCATTCATTTGTTGTGGAATGTTCTTAGCGGATATTAATTTCCAATCACTTGTATCAAATGATTTTTTCTTTTTATCCATACTTTCTTCTTCGAGATACTGTCGTAATGCTGACAAACACTTAGGATTACTGCTACCCATACTATCGTAATAACATATAGACTTATCTCTAAAATCAATTATTGACATACACCAGTGGATACCTAAATGTATAGGAACAACTATAATGTCTTGGGCAAATATGTCGATTTTTCTTGTCCATCGCTTTAGAGATGAATGTCCACCAGAAAGTAATTTTGGATAAAAGAATGTATTCATTGCATGAATTTTAGGAAATTTGTCGTTTGTAGCTCTATCAATTAATAAATTCATGTAAAAATTAATGACTTCGTCATTTAACCAATTTAAATCTGCTAAAGTATTAATATCTTTTCTTGTTATCCTCAATCCATGAGCTTCTATTAAAACTTCGTCAGGTGGTTTAGGTACAAAAGCATTTTTAACTTCTTTCAACATTTCATCCGTAAGAGTAGGTAATGGTGGTTCTTCTGGTTCCTCCGTTTCATCTAATACCACTTCGCATAATCTCATAGAACGTGCTAATCTTTCTTCCAAAGCTGTTTCTAGCGCTAATTGATTTTGTTTTGATAAGGCGCACGTCATCTTTTTGAGCTCTCTAGCTTCTTTATTACGTTGTTCAATACGTTCATTATAGCGTTGTTCTACTTGCGGAACAAAATCTTCCCTCGTTACAAATTTAGCTGCCAGTTTATCACGTAACGAATTGGTTGCTATAGTTTCAATATAATTATTTTGTATAGGCTTTGCAACTGTACGTTTAATAACTTTGATAATTTCTATCTCCTTGGGAGTTGATTGAAGAGAATCTTCTGCATTATTTGTTTTCATTATAGGAACTATTCTCTCGTTTTCTTTCGTTGCTGTATTTGTTGATGACAATCTTGAACAGCAAGCGGGTGATGAAGTATTGGACTTAACTTGTGGTTTATATGAGCTTGATTTAATAATCTTGTCTATTTCAATAACTTTATCACATTTTTGTTTAGGTTGACATTCGTCCGACATTCTTTGCACTGCATTCAATTTCCTATGTGGAAGAAAATTTTGCAGCAATTCCCCATACTGATTTTTTTGCTTTAATTGATTAGTATTCATAAGTGTAGAACATTTGTCCATGTTCATTTTACCTACTTTGTTTTCTTTACTTGCAAAATATAACATGTTTACTTTATTGCAATTAGATGTAGAAAAAGGAGATTTAGAAATGGAAGTAGAAGGTAAATTCTCATAAGATGAGTAACATTTCTTACTATGAGTACCATTTAGTCTACTGGATGAATTTTTTGAATATTTCGTTTCCGTCAGAAATTCAACATCATCATTTTCACTATCATCACTTTCAAAAAAATCCTTTATGTTGAGAATTTTATTATGACCACAGCATTGCTTCTTAGGTAATATATACTCCTTTTCACAGTTGTAAGAATCACTGGCTTTACGCTTCCTTGATCCTTCATCTGCCCATCCGAATAGCTTTTTTAGAAACTCAAACATTATCATGATTATAGAGAAAAAGCCAATGTGACATATAGAAAATTTGGGTAAGTTCATTCGCTATGTCCATTAAGTATGCTCTATTGAATTTCTGTTTTTAAATCTCGTAGTTATATCTGAAGAGAAAATTAACACAAATATTTGTACATTAATAAAATAGCTTTTTATCTATTAGACAAAAGTAAATGTAAACGAATCTTCGTACGAATACCGTAAGTTTTATAATAATTATAAGAAAGAAAATATAACTAAAGATATCAATTATAATACTTACATAGTATTTATATTATACTTGTACGGCGCATATATAGTTTAAGACATTGTTTATGTTAAATTTGGATATCTCCATAATTAAGTATCCTTTTAATGAGGCTTGCAATGAAAACCTGAATAATCGTATTTAACAATAACCTTTTATTTTGAAAAACACGAGGAAGACAAAAAAATTACACAATTCGTATCTAAACATGTAATTTCACACGTACAATATTTTGAACATAAACTGTAATTCCACAGTTAAGTCATCGATTATATCAAGCGATTCAAAAGATTGACAATTCTTAAGGTATCGAAATAATATGGAACTTTTGCGCGCCACCTCGATAAATTAAATAATTCTTATTAATCTTTTTTCTTTACGTAAAAATTATGGAAAGATGAATAACTACAAAATTACGTTCTTTTTTTTTTCAAGGAAAACGTTAAAATAGTAAAATTTAGTTCTAGTTTATTCCACTAGATAATAGTTCGACTGCCACTGTTATCCCATCTTCTATTACTCCAATGTATATGCCATAATAATTAATAATATTAACCAATGGTGGCAGCACTGTTCACTACCGTTGATTCGAATATTGAATGGTTATACGCATTATATATAATACTACTTTGTTGTTTGAGTCATACTGCTCTGACAGTTTATCAAATATAGTTTTATCTCTATATGTATACATGTAGTATATTTAAAGTTATTGACATAACTAACGCCTTTGTTTAACAATTATAATCCAAATGAAATTTAACGAAAAAGAACTCGCTGAATTAAGTAATGGCACCGCCGATTTAGAAGGCCGCCTAAATCATAAGCGGGCACACAAGTCAGGTTAATTTAATTTAATATAAATTTATTATATACTATAATTAGTATTAAATTTGTTAAGAAATTAATTAGACATTTTTTTTATATATATTTGTTTTAATATTATCATGTTATGCTTTATTTTATAATAAAATTATGTTAAAAGTGTGTGTGTGTGTGTGTGCTGTGTGCATAGAAATTAAATTAAATATTACCTTGATAATAAAAATGTATTATTTTTATAACGTCCTTGATGCTCTTACGTAATCATTCGATACACTAATAAATCATCATTCTCTTTCAGGATCCAAAGAAAGATGGTTCAAATTAAAGTACAATTTATTATTTTATTTTAATATCAATGAAATAGGCCAAATTGATAACCGTCAAGCAGCTGGAGTTATTGTTTTGGAAAATTACAGTATTAATCATGACATGTTTGAAGGAGCATTTGCATTTAGTATATCTTTTCGTGATGAGCACGAAAAGAGACATATCTTAAGTGGTCGCTCTGAAGATCAGGTTGAACAATGGGTTTCTGCTCTTAAACGAGCCAGTTATGAATATTGGAGATCTCAATTAATTTTACTTCAAGAAACGCTGTGTAAAAAAACAGGGAAAGATCCTTTATTAATGCACCTTAGAAATCAAGGTATCATTAGGGATGAAGCTTGGGAACCTGCATCCAGTTTTAGATCACATGTACAATCTTTTACAACATCAGTTGTGTATACGCTAGCTAGACTAAATCCAGTACAAAAAGAAGTTAATTTAATTGAATTTTAATTGAGAATTCAAATAATTATCTTTAAGGATGAACTTGAATAAGTAAAATGACTGATAAAAATATTCTATACTCAGTCTCAGATAGTTAATTATATATTTTAAAATCATATATAGAATATTATATTAATTTATTTATTATTATCTATATAAATCATTCGTAAGTTTATAAAATTGAACTGATCTTTTTAGTTAGTTGAAATAAATTAGAAAAAATATTTAATTACAAATATTTTTTCTTCTTTGTAAGATTTGTACAACGAAATACAAAGAAAGGATACAAAAACAAAAACTATAACAAAGATTTATAACTGCCTAACGTTACTTTAAATATTACAAATTTTTAATTATAACCATTGAAAAGAGATCTAAAAAGCTTAAAATATTTTTGGGGATTATATTAAAAATTATTATACATCTATATGATATAATCTCTGATCATTTTTATACGTACTGCATAATATCTGGATAATTTATGATATATAAAAATTAAAAAAAAAATACAATCATGAAAGATCGATTTTATATGTAAATAAAAGCAATTATTCTTCTATGTCTGTTTATACATTACTCTAGAAAGTAGTATAATTTAGATGAAACAATGTGAACATAATTTTGTAAATAAATATTAAAAAGAAAAAAAGGATTACGAGTTATCAATCAACTGTGCAAAAAAACCTACTCTTTAACACAATAAAATATTTCAAATATTAAATCTCTAATATAGTATAAATAAATTACTTTTTTTTATGGTTTAAATTAATAAAAATAAAAATTTTAAAGATTTTTCTTTCTTTATTTTTAGAAATTGATAAACTTGTTGAGAAGCTTAAAAATATTTTGAAAGAATTAGAATTATCGTCTCAAAGTGTATTGAGTTTTTTTTTGTCTGGCGAGCGCACGCGTGTTTGTATACATAGTATATGTAGATGTACGAACGAGTGGTTCACAACACATATATATTGTATATAAAGTGTAGGAAGCCAAATGCACCACGAAAATTTCGCCCCCGCTCAATACGACGACGCTTGCGCCCTTATCTCGTAGAGTTCAGTGATCGTTGTGATGCTACGGAAACGGAGGGCTGCTGTTTCAGGGTAAGATACCATTTTTATTATCATTCCGTGTATTTACTATTTTTTTTTTCTTAGACATTTGAAACATTAATAAAAATGAATTTTCAATCTTAATTAATTCATTTGTTATTATATTGTAATGTCAATAATTCTCAGAAATATCTAATTAAAAAGCTTGAACTTTTATTCGAAGTTACGAAAGTGTTAAAAACGAATTACGTACATAAAACATTTCTTGATTTAATACATACCCATTTGTAATGTTATGTATGAATTTATTAATGTTTGACATAAACAATTAGCAGAAATAATAGAATATTTATGCATAATATTAAAATTTATTTTTACTTTTAGTTTGCCTATATTTATATGTAGGTAAATATAGTTTGACGATATGATAATTTGTGTTAATTGTGTTGTATGCTAATGATATATGCATAATGAGAAATTAGAATCTTTTTGGTTTGTTTTTTTAATAATAATAGATGAGAAATTCTGAAATAGGAGGGATCATCATGAAGAATTCTAGTTGTTCGTCTTGTCCTCTTGGTCCACCTCCAGACATACTTCATATACCGCCACCACCGTTTCCAGAATTTCTTCAACAAAGTTCGGACTTTTATCCAAATTTAGGCGCTTTGCCTTTCCCGCCAAACCTCAATGATAGTCCTTGCAAACACTTATGCGATCGGCGTTTCGAAGGGGTGCAATATATCGAAATGCCACAGCAAGGTAAATAACAGAGATTGGATATTAATTTTTTTTTTCTTAGCAAATAACTTCACTAAATTTTCTTTTTATAATAAGCGTAAATATTCGATTTATTAGTTTTATTAATTTTGTAGGCACCGTTTTTGACGACACATGGTTGTTAGTGCTGATATCATCTTGCATCGGTGTAATTTTAATTGGCGCATTATTGGCAACGTTATTTTTAAAATGTAAATTGTAAGTATTAATTAATTAAAAATATTTATTATATATAGCGTATCCGACGCAAATCCTTAATCATCTCGAATGGTATGAGAGATTGTAATTATTTCAAAAATTTAGATCGATCGCATCGATCGAAAAAATGATCAATGTCATAAAGTTTTTATATTTTTATTTGGTAGAAACAGAAGCGGTAAAAATGGCGTAATATCAATGCCAAATGCAACAACCGGTATGCAAACGAAAAATGGAAGAATTCAAAACGAAGCTGTTTTGTATCCTTGCGCTGCTGATACCATGCAAGATAGTCGTGTTATGTGGGCAACCCTAACACCACGGGGTACCACTAGACATTATTTAGAAGAACACACTTACGAAACTATCGGCGGTGGACAATTTCACAAGCGCGCTTGTTCGACAACACCAACCGAACATGTAAAACTGAAGGCAATTTAACAATTTTACGTTTGTATACGATGCTGCTTTCGAATACAATAGAGAACAACAAGAAAAAAAAAGAAATAAATAGCATAGCACCTTGCGAGGATCTATGGTGGAATAAAAATCGCAGTTTAATAATTACATACAGATAATTTTTTTTATACGCGTAATATTCATAAATAGAACAAAAAAGAAAGAAAGAAAGAAAATTTCGAAATAATTTTTACATAAATTAAATGATGATCCACTGTGATATTTATTCTTGGATTATTTTCTAGATCGAACCTTTTATATATAAATCTACAAATACAGTGGCGGTCAAATAATATGACGCTACGAAATTATTTGCTACTCATCAAACAAAAAAGAAATGCATGAAAGACAGATTAGCATTCGATTTAGTATAATTGCTAATTATTTTGTCACTTCTTTTATTTTTTAGTTTATTAAAATAAAATTATTATATAGTAATAGTTCCTTTTTTTTTTTATATAAACATACCTCGAAGTACCTGTCCTATATTTTTATAATTGGAATTATAATCTTTGACCGCCATTGTCTATATAAGATTACATTAGAAGCATGACTTGTAGACACATGGTAGGTAATTAATTAAAATTAATTAAAGAAAGTAGAGAATAACAGGGTAGATGTTCTAATTGAAAAAAGCTATGTTAATACAAATTGATCGATCTGTAAATATATTTGATTAATAAATGTTAAAATCTATATTTTAGACGTATGCCGATCCTCCGGTTACAACTCCGGTATGTGTCCGTCCAAAGGACGATAAAGCTTTTGATAATACTGCTTTTGTGGATTATGAGGAGCCCTTATCAGTTAAAACGGAATATTATCAATTAAACGATGTTTTGGAGCCTAATGATTCAGGTAATTAAATAAATATTAAAAATAGTTACCGATCTCGTTAATACAATACAAAAATTTTGTTTCTAATTAAAATTAATTATAAAAATAAAATACAAATATAATATAAAAAATAAAAATAATATACAATTTTCTATATTTTATACAATAATAATAATAATAATAATATTATTATTATTATATTTATAGTATGAAAATAATATTATATATACAGGGTACCTAAGGCTTTTTCAGGTAAAAGGTGTTAGTGTAAAGCCTTTGACACCCTCTATATAATAAATATTTGTTATTTAAAAAAAATATATAATAGAAATTAATTGTATATATTATTATTATGTTATTAATAGAAATAATTGATTTAAATGTAGGTATTCTTACGATACAAAGGGGTACATTGCGTCCTCATGTTAGTTCTCCAACGAGAATAGAACATCCGAATTTACCGCCATTGAATCTTCTTCCTCACAAACGTAGTTCGAAAAAAGGTTCTATCGGACAACATAATTCAGATACATTATTAAGAAGCAGCATCACATCTTCCACTTATATACCTACAATATAATATATTAATTACACCCCTTTATTCCTTCCTCGAAAATTCAATATAATCATCTAAACGCACCTTTTATATCCGCAGTTATCAAGCCCAATCTAGTTACTCTAAATACACCATATCTGTGTAAGTGTAATAAACAAATGTCCCTAACAATTATATCATTAATTAATTATTATTATTATTATTATTATTATTATTATTTATATTATATTTCTTATATCATCTATTTATTATAGATATATGTAGAAGAACTATTCGATGTGAGAACTATTAAAAAATATGTTTAAATTAACCAATCAGATTGTCTTCTCTCTATTACATTTTAAGAACATATTTAAGTAATTTTTATTATTGTATTTATTTGTATCATATTATTAGCCCAATTATCATTTAATTTATAATAATATTATTAAAGGTAATGTAAAAATTAAAAATAAATAAAATGTTTTATTTTGTAGGCATAATTTAATGACATTCGTTTGTAGGTTAGCTGCAACTGTCAATGCACTTTCATTGGACTTTGCGCAAGCGTGTAAATGATTCTTGTTATAGAATATATTTACGTAAATGATCATATTTAGGATAGTTCGGCATTGCAATTTATTTGTTAAAAGTTAGAATTTAATGTAGTTTATTATAAATGTTGTTTTATCGAACAATCCTTTTTTAAATAAAAATATTTAATCAGTATCCTTTTTTACTCTTACAAAGGTATTTATTATTTTAATTCAAGTTGAAAGAAGCATTACGTCTACATTAATTATTTACGTTTTTGGTTGTAAATTATTGTCAAAAGTAAATGTTATTTTTTTTTTTATAGAATCATGGAAATCAATCCGTTAAGTGTAATACTTGTCAAAAGTGACAGCAAAGGTGACAGACTTTTATTTCGATATCCACATATGATGAGTCACGTACGTGATTCTAAACAATGCACAAAACGTAAAAATCCATATTCATTGACAACTAGCGAAGATTTATTGCAGGTGAATTTAGTAACTATTACGTTAAATTATGTGATGATTTGTTGTTGTAATTAATTTCTTATTAGATCTTCATTAGCAGTCTCTGCCATTTCCAACTTCTAACATTAACAATGGAAATCTTACCGGATTAAAGGATGAAGTACTTTCAACGTTATTTGCAGTAAAACCGGAATTATGCGAACAGAAATTTGAATTGAAAGTAAATGATGTTCGCTTTGTTGGACATCCTACTCTTATACCACAACGTGGTTTTAAAGAAGTCAATTCTTCTATGCTCTTTAATGTTGTCTTTGCTTTACAAGCACAAGCAAGTCATTCTGTAGTAAAATGTTATTACGATTTAAGCAGAAGGTTTGTTGTGACCAATATTTAATAGTCATAATATTTGAGATTAATTGTATACTTCTGTTTAAGATTGGGTATCGCATTGAGACACGAAGAAAAAAGATGTGGCTTTTTAACAGATGAAATTAAGATTATGGTATCGACTCATGATGAAATTACTGCTAGGTAAAACATATATTTAATCATTTGTCGCCTAATAGTAAATTTAGATTGTTAATATAAATATACATATATTTTTAGATCTGAGGGTGAAAGCGACAGTGATGAATCTCCTTATGAATTAATACTACAAAAAAGTTTACTAGCTCGTAATTTAAAAACAGTCTTCAGTAGTCTTAGTACTTGCGGTATAATTAATATTATGATCAATAAATGGATACAAGTGCGCTTTTGTCTTCCACAGAAGGTACACCAATCGTATAAGAAAGGTTTCTTTATTAATCCTGAGATTATTGATAGGTTAGTACAATATAATTTTACATAAATGTATTTGCATAGTTTCTAAGAAAATAATAATAATAATATTAATAATTATTTACAGATGTTTAAACAGTTTAAGACCATACCATGGACTACTTTTGTTAATTGAACCTTCAGATTTATTAGATTCATTGCCAATAGATTCTTCTCCAGCATTAAGACGTCTAATTCAAATGTATAATCCATTAAAGAGTATACAAACATTAGCTGCTGATTCAGATTTAACACTAACACAAGTATTTCAACTAACCGGACATTTAGTTTATTGGGCTAAAGCTAGAATAATTTATCCACTTTGCGAGAGTAACGTTTATGTTGTATCACCGGATGCTGTTTTATCTAATCAATTATTGGAAGCATTTTCAGAACAATTTCCAGGACTTTGTCTACTACAAGTATGCACAGAACGATATATTAATAATTTTAAAAAATTTCATAATATTTTATATTGCATATTTTGTTTAGGTCATTAGCGATTTTTCCTTACCAACGTCAATCAGTCAAAAATTAAATCCTTTAAGTCAACCACAGCAACAAACTCAATTAGTAAAAGTCATCATATGGTTACTTAAAAATCATTTGCTTTTGCAACTACATACATATGTTCAATATATGCCAACGGTGCATGGTCTTGTATTACCGGTTAGTATAATAACTTATTTTTACATTGCATGTGCATAAACATAAATATAGATTACTTGTTTTTTTTTTAAGGACTCGAAGGAACAAACAACTTTTGATGTAAATAATATTGACGAAGCTGAAAGTTCTTGGGATTTTGATGAAACTAGTAAAGGAATAATTACCGATATAAAAGAAGAATTGTCGCATACTTTACATAAAAAAGATATATTTTTTAATTATCCGTCGGAAAGTTATGATATTCCATCGGACGACAGAAAGTTACTTGATAAATTGTGTCGCCTCGGTTATTTTAATGGTGGACATCATTTGGAAGAAATAATGTATTTAGAAAACATTCGAAGATCTCAATTGTTGCAAATATTAGATAAATTTCGTGATATATTAATAACGCGCGAATGTGAGGATCCTGCGATAGATATGTTTCATACTGAATTAGGATCTTAAGGATATTGTTTTGTATGATAATATAATAATAATGAAAATAAATAGTATTTAAAATATTCTTCTACTGTTCTTGCATATCTGTGAAAATGATATTTTTTATAATAATGAAATTTTTCATTTGAATATAAATATGTATACACGTTAAATAAGTACAATGCAAATGAAAACGGAAATCTAATGAACTTATTATTGAGAGGCTTTGTTTATGTATATTTTATACGTATACATATATATATTTTTAACTCTTGCATAAAAAGTTCTTGTGATATATTTTCTTCTAAAGTACTTATTTACAAAATTATTAATTTTTGTACAGACAAAATGATAATATGACAATAGTGAGATTTATTTTATATATTTATTTATACAATAACCATTATAATAAATTATATATATAATATATATATATATTTATATTATAGATGTGGTAGTGATAATATATTGCTAAAGTTTGACACAATTTTGGCAGATAGGTTGGTTAGGACAGGATATTGCCTTTATGAAATTCGCACATTCATCAAATGCGACTAATGCGCATTCATTAATTTTACTAATTTTTTTGATTGGAATCACCACCGAGCCTCTATTTAATTTTGGACTTTGCTTTCTTGCAGTCGTACTTAAACGTCATACATATTAACAAATGACATAAGATGTTATCTTAATTAACTACAAGTATTCATTACTATATAATAATTATAGTTAAAAACGAGCCCTAGTTGCAAAAACCATTTCTTTTTATTGCACGATTTGTTTCAATTTATCGAGCTATCATAATCATATCAAAGTATAATCTTTATAATGATTTTGATTTAAAGCTTCTTTATGTATAAGTATTATTTTTTAAAGTAAATATACATACATGTATATATATATATATATATATAACACGTCTTCCGCAATAATTATTTAAGCATCTTTTGTTATTTTTCAATATGTATGACTTATTTTAGAGTCTAGCATTACATTACTTCTTTATAATCTTAATTAGAAGAACATTTGTCTCTGAAACATTTAATTATCTAATATAATAATCGTAAAGCATATATGTATGTATATATATATATATATATAATTATTTATATGTATATATATACATATATACGTAGTACGTAAAATTTGTATATTAGGAGCATTAGTTCTATACATGTACATTGATTTCATTGGCTGGTTGAAATATCTAAACAAATTTTAGATTAGTAGATACACTCTTTTAATGTTCTTATATTAAATTTTATCATGACATCTGCTTGGTGTTAGTAATTTTATACATATACATATATATATATATATATATATATATATATATATATATATATATATATANTATGTATGTATATGTATATGTATATACTATTACACTTAAGAGATTACTAACTTACTATTACTAAAAAGTGTCTCCTAATCATGATATGGGCCACATATGAGAACGTAGGCAGATATTATGAAATATTGATAATGCTAAAAACTGTTTATATATGCATTTTACAATTGACATAAAAGGAGAAATTTGATTTTATAAATTATAAAGGATTTTGAAATCTTTTTCTGTTTTTAGTAATTTGAGTCATCGAACTACTATCGGGGTCAGATATAAGAAATTTGATTCTTAAATCTATGCAATACCAAAGAGAAATAGGGATGGATAGAGAGAAATAGATAGATAGATAGAGAGGAAGAGAAAGAGAGAGAGAGAGAGAATATAGAAACAAAAGAAGAAGAAACAAAAAAAATTATAAAATAAAATAAAATGAAAAAGAAAGAAAATCAACTTCGATCATTACAATAATTACTAAAGCAGATGTACGGTCGACAGTTGAAAAAATACGTTTTATCACGACACTTATGATACTTGTTTAATCGCATTTAAATAATTTTGCGAATTAAACAAATGTTCATTGAAATGCGTGTAAGTTTATACACTTTTTACATGAATAATTTGTACAATTTTTTTTTCATACATTTATCTAATTTCTGCATCATTTACATATGACTCCGACAATAGAACCACCCTCATCCTTCAAAATAAAGAATTTTCAAATAAATTCTTGTGTGTAATAAATAATTCATTAATTAATTAATAACAATCAAAATATCTTTTATACAATGTATACGTAGATATTTAGATTAATGAATAACAATAATAGTGTGTTCTTTAATGTACATGCAAATCACGCTGCAGAAAAAAAAAATAAAAAAATATTGGGCTCGACCAGAAAAATAAGAATTACGTAGGACTACATTATAGATATTATTAAGCACCTTAACCTGAGAGAAAAAAATATTATATGTATGATAATAACTAGAAATCGCTGTTGTTCTCTCATGGTTGAAATATGTATGCATAAATCACTATAATTCGTATTTTTCGTTCACGTTTGCGTATCATCATCTATCGTTTGCTTTTTCTGAATTTTACTTTTAATTTCAGACCATTAACGACTTCTACTTAAGCCAATAATATAGACATCATACCATATCAATATCCATTGATATTACGATTTAAATATCTGCTGTTAAAAATGTGTTGTTTTGGAAAATATATATATATATTTTTACTTTAAAAACAAAAGTCACTTTTTTTATAATTATTTTTTATCTTCTTTATCTTTTTTATTATTGACACTTGTAAATAGTAATATGAAAGAATAATTTTTTTTATCTATAAAATAGATATAGAGAGAGAATAAATGTACAATGGACATAAGTAGTATGCGATATATCAATATTGTAAATGTGTGCGAAAAAAGAGACAAAGAAAATATCACCAATATTGTAAATATCTATTTTAACTCTACGTTATATTATATTACGATTTCTTTGACGAAACTGTGTATTTTTTTTTTTTTTACTTAGCTTTTATAAAATGTAGAAGTACAGGGATGAAGTGTATTTAAAATTTTATCCTTGTTATACTTACTTTATAGCAATTATCATGTGTGTGTTTATGTATGTCCCTAGACATTTCTCCCTTTATGTCTTAGAGCAAATCTAAACGTTTCATGTATGTCTAATATATTCGAATGATAATGCACAAAAATTTGTTAACAAATAAACAGTACAAAAAAATAAACATAATCACAGCTGAGTTGGCAGGCAGGTGGGCAGACACAGGCATACATTTGAACAGGCTCATTAGATGTAAATGACATTACATCTGTTTTTACATGATTTTCTTACATGATCACCACTTTTCCAAGTCTGCTAATCTCATTTCATTGACAAATTAAGCCTTAAACGTAGTCATTAGTTCCAGGACTCGTTAATGGTTCCTGAGCCTATATTTCAACAACAAAGATGATTATTAAAACATTTAAATGTACTATACCTTTTACCGCGTATATACATATATATCTTTACATGCATAATCGGATTTAACATCATATAATCTTAATAATAATAAATGAATAAATAAATAAATATACATGTATATCTACCTCCTCACCAACTGTAGCAGCGGGAAGGGGAAATCTGTTCTTTTCAAGACTAAACTGATCTTCGGTAGTTTTTCTATATACAGGGTTGTCGAAGTTCATACTTGTAACATTACGATGAAGATAATGCCTATAGCACAATACTGCCACTAATGCAAGTAGTAATAGGCCTAATGATACCACGCCTATGACAACACCAGCAACTAGACCAGGGTCTGTTGATTCATTTGTAGAATTATTTTTTCCACTATCCATCGAGGTTATTGAATCTAGGAGTAATATATTCGCAAAATTAAAATATTTATGTGATATGCAGTACACATTAACAAAAAATTATTTTAATTACAAACAAAAATGAAAAGATATAATTTATATCATTAATAATACGAGAATGTGATATATATATTTCTAACAATGATAATACAAATTAAAAAGCTATTGATGAGCATGCTAGATATACTTACGAACAGTCGTTGAAATGTTCAGCGGTTCAAGCCTTTTAAATAGTTTAGCATTTTCTTGTGTTGTTGGTGCTACAGTAGTAGTTACTGCAATATTCCATATTCATGCAACAGTAATGCAAATAAATATAATAAAACAGATATAAATGAAATAAATAAGAAGACTTGTTTTAAGAAACTTAATAAAATTTTAAATTCATTTCGGTCTCAGATTTTTTTTTTTGAAATACTATAGTAAATATATCATTCATAAAATAACATACATAACAATAAATAGCGATAATACGATTTCTAATAATCTTGCATTATTTGAATTATATGTTTTTACTATCTTAATAATCATGCAATTTCATTTATCAAAGTATTGATTCATGCTACTTCATTTAAAACATTCAATACAGTCTAACGATTATGGATTAAATGTTTATATCACTTACCATTTTCTACACACATTAATCCATCAGGTAATAGCCTCAGTCCATCCGGACATGCACAACTTAGAAGAGGTGATCTAGAATTAATTTTAGGCGCAGGCAAACACAAATGACTGCAATGACCATTGACAGACTGACACTGATTCATTCCATCAGGTTGTCTATATGGATGATACACATGTACCACCATTGGTTGCTGAGGCGATCTTACTGACGTAACAGCCTCTACATCTTTACCAGTAAATTTGTTAACTTTAAATATTGTTTCTTTATCCCAATCTGTCCAATAAACATAATCTTCAAAAGTTGTAATACTGAACGGATGTCTTAATATCTCAGGGGCAAATAAAACTGTTCTTCTTCCTGAACCGTCATAATTACAAGATGCTATAAAGTTAAGTTTAGCATCTACCCAATATATTCTTTTACCAATTAGATCCAAAGTCAATCCATTTGGCCATTTTATATCATGTCCAACAATAACCTAGTAAAATTTTATTATATTATGATTATATCAGTAACTTGTTGTATAGATTTAATTATATAAAAAACAGAGTACTATTTAAATAGAAATACTTACTGAACGGTGAGAACCATCCATACCAGCTCTTTCTATACGAGCTTCGTCACTCCAATCAGTCCAAAACATCCAACCGTCTAAGGGATTTAAGGCAATAGCCCGCGGTTCTTGTATATGATCTTTGATGAGAGTTTTTCTCATGTTTCCTTCGAAATTAGCCAATTCTATAGTATCTTTTCCAGAATCAGTCCAATATATATGACTATATATCCAATCTACTGCTAATCCATCTGACGTGGTTAAATCATCTTCTATTACAATTGTACGGTCATTTCCTTCATCTATCGGTGCTCTAAAAATCATTTTGAAATTTAACAAATATTCTGATGATATGATAAAAAGTGAAAAAAGAAATATTCATAAACTTACTTATAAATTTTTTTTTCTGTAATATCGCTCCAGAATATCATTCCCGTTCGAAAAACAAAGTCCAAAGCTGTTGCCATTTTTGTATTATTGACAATCGCCGTCATTTCTTGACGATCCAAAGCTACTTTTCTAATATCATGTCTTCTAGTAAAAAGAAGACTCGCATGTCCTTCTGCTGCCTTACAACGAGTTAAATTTTTAGGATCTTTCAAATAACCAGGAGCACAATTACATTTAAATGTTCCTTTTTCATTTTGACAAAATTGTGAACAACTTCCTGGCTCTAAGCATTCATCGATATCTATAATGTCAACATTTTTATTTATTATTATCTTTCTAAATACGTATTCATCAATTTACTTATTTTTCTTACCATCGCAGGTTCGATTGTCGATCAATTTGTATCCTGGTTTACAATCGCAACGATAGCCAATGGGAAGATCAATACATATTTGTGAACATCCACCATTATCTTTGGCACATTCATCTACACCGCAATGTTCGGTACTTTCATCTTCCCAGTTAATACAATCCATTTTCTTATCGCATACATTTTTAAGAGGAATACACGAAGCTTCACTGCATTGAAATTGTGTTTTTGGATCGCATTCAGCAGCTTTTACTAAACAATTCTTTTCATCACTTCCATCTAAACATTCAGCTTTGCCATTGCAGTACAAGTGACCTAAACATATCAAATTAAATATTATTATTATAAATATAACGTTCAACTTCCTTATTTGTATTTTATACATTACCTGGTATACAGGTACGTCGATCTTCGCATTGGAATTGATCACTTCTACAAGTGATGTTATGACATCTTTTTGGTGATTCGTCTGCACCGTTTGAACAGTCTTTATCCCCATCACATACCCATGTGTGATGTATGCAAGTAACACCATCATCGCAATCAAATTCTTTCCTATCACAATGGCTTGTGATTCCTTGTCCCTGATTTTTTCCCTTGAAAAAATAAATAATTTATTATATTATCTACAATATATATATACCATTATATATCACATAGTATATATTTTAAACGTCGTAAAATCACGCTAATTAAGATGGGCCGGTTATGTGGCGCACATAGGGGAGGATCGAACGACGCATAAAATATTGGTCCGTATATCGAACGGGAAAGACCACTAGCTAGACCGAGACATAGATAGGAGGAAAATATTAGAAGTGATTTGAAAGAAATAGGATATGAAGACCGCGAATGGAAGTATCGCGCTCAGGGACGGGAACAATGGCGGGATTTGGTATTTGAGGCAATGAACTTTCGAGTTCCTAATGCCAACTAATAATAATAATAATAGTATATATTTTATTAAAAGAGATTTAAATTTGTACCTTGCAATCGAGCTCATCAGAATGATTAGGACAATCATAATCACCATCACATCTCCACTTTGCTGTAATACAGTAGTTATCTGAACAAGCAAAATCTGTTTCAGGATTGCAGGTAGTTGGACTACAGTCTTTTTCATCACTGCCATCTCCGCAATCATCATCATGATCACAGACCCAATGAAGTTGGATGCAATGTTTATTTGCACAGGTAAATTCATCCGATCGACAAGTATCATCTGAGATAATAAATTTAGTAAGTATATATAAAAACATAAACGCAAAAGACTACAAAATATTTTATTAAATTATAAAAATACAACATTTTAAATTATTTAATTCATTGACAAATACATGACTGTAAAAACACATAATTGTTTAATATATATTATCAATAACTTAAATGTATTTGATATAAATAACATAACAAATATAAACACATATTAAATAACAAATTGAAAGAGAAGAAGGAAAGAAATCAGATTATACAAATATAAACAGAAAGAATGATAAGCCAAAAATGCATGTACATATATAATATATATCTGAACGGTGCGCATAATTTGAAATGAAACGAGAAATCGGATGATGCTGTAACTTATGCATATCATGTATCGAATATGTGTGGATAAGAATTTTTACATAGAGAATTAATATTCGATAATTCTATATACGATGTAATCAAGCGAATATTCAATATTAATTTAATTATATGATGCAAATCTAGCATACGTTATATATCATTAAATTAAATATAGCATCAAATATCATTACAAAAATATAATAATAATAAATTCCATGAAAAATAAGCTTTCTTAGTTGAAAAATACAAATTAAAACATGAATCTTAAATAAATATCTCCAATTGAAAAATAAAATAATTTATTTCTTTCATAGGCTATTAGGATAGAAAAAGATATTCGGGAAAACGCGTAGTAAAAATGTTAAGGCTGCATGCGGTCGATTATTCGAAAGAATTACCAACGGTAAAATCGAAAAAAAAATAAGAGTCTCCAGGGAATAAAAGAGAAGAAAGAACGAAATAAGGAAAGAAAAAAGAAAGAAAAAAAAGTACTTACTTCCAACCTCTTGATACATACACGCTTGTTACGCGACTAAAAGAAAAAAAAATGGAAAAGGGTTGAGAGAGAAACAGAGAGAGAGAGAGAGAGAGAGAGAGAGAGAGGAAGAAATAGGGAGGGGGGAAAAGGGGAGAGAGAAAGAGAGAAAAAAAACGCGTCTTTATGAAACTCGAAAGTATAAAACAGCGCACGATCTTGTTTGCATGTAAATTGCGCTAAAGGGACCTGTTGAAACGCATCCATGGTACTAAAAAAAAAAGTTAAAAAAAAAAAAGAAATAAAAATAACGTTCACTCGCGATATCTACAACAAACGTTAATTATCATGCAACGTGCAACGTGCAACGGTTGCAAAGCTGCCAACCCAAATATATATAAACATGCACACATATAGGACAACTATATGAAACAAAAAGAGAAAAATAGAAATAGAAATAGAAATAGAGATAGAAATAGAAATAGAGAGAGAAAGATGCATTGAGAGAGGGATGGAGGAGGGGGGTGGGAGAGTGCAACCGAGTGCAGAGTGAGAAGGAAACAACAACAAATACAAATACAAAAAGCATGGCCCACGTGCGAATGCTTACTGCATTCAGCTTCGTCTGAACCATCCGAACAGTCCGGATTGTCGTCACACATCCATGTTAATGCCACGCACTCGCCATTTCCCGAACGACAAGTAAATTGTTCCGCGGTGCAATTCTTCAATCCTAAAAGGTGACAACAATAAATTTGACGATGTTTACATGTTACACATACGATAACCGTGATTTCAATTGCATGCGCATCACCCAAGGAACTTCGTTTTTTAGCAAAGCCATTTTGCCCGCTTTATTTAAAAATTTGTCTTTTTCTATCAAAATGGTGAGCTTTCGTCAATTTAAATTTGTCGTTGAGTTTAATCTCTTTTTTCTCGTTTTCTCCTAATTTGCATCATTTTTTTTTTTTTAAATATAGTATATTTATATTTATGATTTTCTTTCGGAAATCACATAAATACAATAAATGGTATTTGTACGCTTATATATAAGATAATAATCATATCTGTGTCTTTCGTTCTTTTTTTCCCAAGCATTGATTTCTTTCCTTTATTCTCTTCCATGTTTTTCTTCCAGTGCTTTTCTATCCTAAGATAAAATGTTTTTTTAGACGTATATAACTTACTAGTACAATTTTTTTCATCGGAACTGTCACGACAATCGTTTTGATGATCGCATACCCAACTATTTGGAATGCATTCTCCTGGACTGCATTGGAATTCAGTCTCTCTGCACTCTCGTGGTTCTTCTCAAACGTCACATTTAATTTTATTTAAGTTAATTCATGCGCGTCTTCAATGACTTTCTTTTGAAAGTCAAATACGATATTAGCAATGTCAATGTGAAAACGTAATTAATGAAATGTATTTGTATCAAAATAAAAAGATAATCTACATGATAATACTTTCAAGATATTAATCATACTTACGCCAATACACATTTCGTACTAAATTTAATGATGCATGATTTTAAGATTAGAAATTTGATTCAAAATTTGATAACGATTTGATAAAATATTTTACCCGATTTCTCTCTGCTCCCATAATATTAACACGTGCATCGAAATACGCATTAACCTTTGATAGTTCACATTAGAAT
The DNA here is from genome assembly GCF_001465965.1 of Polistes dominula. The sequence continues at coordinate 3,861,495 of NW_015148974.1, read as the reverse complement.
AGTAAATATATGTTCGGAAATATTTCCATTGTTTTCATTTTCATTTGGATAAGCACACGAACTTAAGCAAAAAATAATGGCGACACACTCCAATATCATATTACATTTGCCTGATTATCGGTTGGTTTACTATGCTGACGAAATATTAAATTAACCGTCCGAGAAACAGGATCTCCATTACGTTATATCAACGCGACAATAATACCACCTATAAAATTGCTTGAACTAATTTTAAAGTGTAATCTCTTTGATGAATTAGAATTTTGATGAAATTATTTTTATTTCACTTATTTTCTTTCAAGAATTTTTCAAAATCAAAATTATACAAATATTTTCAAGTAGTTTTTTCAATATTTTTTTAATAACTTTTTTTGAGATTTTATGAGATTATATCGAGATATAATGATAAATAATAACTTAGAAATAATTAAATACATTGAAAAAAAGATTTGTCATTATATCTAGAAACTTTTCAACGACAGTATACGTAGTATTATACGTAAGTATGTATGCTACTTCACCTGCGTAAAACCGGTCGTTAAAGTTGCACTTTCACATACCGCAGTCACCGTCGCAAGAAATTCGTGAAACGTGTGCTACTCCGAATGACGACGTTTTCAAATTTCTTGATCGATCTTCTTCTGTTTCTTTTTTTTGGGGGGGGGGAAGACACCGTAAACTTACGGGAGCAAAGAGAAAAAAGGGAAAGAGAGAGAGAGAGAGAGAGAGAGAGAGAAATATAACAAAAAAAAGAAATAAAAATGGAAAAACGAATTTTATTCCCGAGAATACGAAGAGTACGATCAAATTCGAATTGGTGGTGCTCCCGATAGAATAACCGATACAATTACCATAAAATACGAGAGGATTTTCGTGTCCTGTTTAAACCGAATGTAATGCTATCCCAATAAAACAACATCCTTTTCAAATTTCGACATTTATCTCTCTTTCTCTTTTTTTCTTTCTCTCTCATTCTTTATGGATAATCACGTTATTTATATAAATTGTCCAATTTTAATTGATTTATTTTGAATATATCGCAATTTTGAATAAAATAATTTCAAAAAAAAAAAAAAAATAAAACCTAATTTACAAAAAATAACTAATAAAAGTTAAAAATAAATCTAACGAATTGCGTAAGGGCTATTGTATGTTTTAACATTATAAATTACCATTGAAATCCAAAAACATTTTAACATTCGCACGAATACTTATCAACATTATTATAATATATTAATGCTATTAATTCATTTCAAAGAGAAGATATACAATACTTAAGTATGAATATGAAATTTTTGGACTTTGTACCGTTCATTATACGTAAGTTAGTATAATATATATGTGTGTGTATTTAAAAAAGAAAATACAAACGAAAGAGAGAAAGAGAGAGAGAAAATAATTATGTAACAAAATTTTTCGCGACAGAACAAAATCGTATGATTCCACTATTATCGATTAAAAAAATAAATAAAGTATGAAGGAGTATAACATGTGATTGAAAAGAAGAATAAAAACTCACTGCAAACATTAGGATCTTCATCGGACTCATCATCACAATCATTTTCCCCGTCGCAATGCCATATCCCAGGTATACATCTGCCACTGGTACATTTGAAGTCGCTTTCTCTGCATTTTTGTGTACCTGAAAATTGGTGGCTGTTACGATGATCTATCTCGATAGTAGAAACGAAGATCGCAATGAACGATAGCAGCCAAAGTAGCCTTGCGCACGTGGAACCATTCGAATGGTGGAGGAAGAAGTATGACCTCTTGAAGGGCTGCATTATTGATAAACGTTTTTTTTCTTTTGCCGCACGTATGTCTATATGCATGTATGCGTATTTATTTCTATTTCAGTTTAACCGTTCACGTATTTTGTCCTATACTATACACACTAATTTCCATGCAAAACTGATGCAGCAATATTTTCCGTTTCCCCTTTTTTTTTTTTATGTTTAAGATTCAAATGAATCGCAAAGAGGCCAACGAGCTAATCGTTAAATCAATTTGTATTTTCGTATTTTTTGGTTTGTTTGTTAAATAATATTTTTATCGATAAATCCTTGACAATTTAAAATAGCACAATTATTAATCCTCACTTCGTAACTCGATGGTACAGCATAACGATATCCTTATTACTATCGATGAAAGCTCTTCCGAGTTTCCATCCTCATTCCCTTCCTACTCATTATCGTCCGCCGACTAAAGCAAGTTTTTTTACACGAGTCAAGTTCCCCTAGCACACAGTGAACGAACCAATAGCAGTAACACAGTAAACCGGGCGTTCTCTAAACGATAATCGACTGACTGACTGACTGACTGACTGTTTCTTTAGACGCTCGTCGATCTTTCTTGATCGAACGGTATCTCTTAAGAGAACACAATGATGCAGTATTCTCTCACGAATGGACCACTTTTGCGTCCCTTTTCTTCTTCTTTCTTCTTTACTTTTGTGCACACCACAAACGAGAGAATACCAGGTCTCCTGGTTCGATCCTCTTTCACGTCTCCCTTTCTTATTTTTTTATTTTTTACTAGTTAAATTGTTTATTTATTTTCAATTAAAATTCATACATGTTATATTTAATAATCTATCATTGTTATGTAAATTTTTTATTAAGATTGATAAGAATTTGAGTTTAAAAAAAAAATCACTACAATTTGAAGGATAAATTTATTTCTTTTTGTTAGATTATCTTGCTTTCAGAAATACATCACCAATGTATGAATATTTATAAATATATTTATATACATATATATATATATATATATGAAATATGCGAAGGATAGAAAAACACGATAAAAGCACCAAGTATAAGGTAATCCTTTTTGAAGGGGGGTGAATTCGAGATCGGAACAGACAATACGATTTGATTTGCTCGCGGTAGAAGTCACGAATGCTGTAAGCCTGCGCCCGAGGAAAGAGGCCCTATATATATGGGCCTTTGCACAAACACAAGTATAGGTAATATTGGGGGGGTTAGTCGCGTGATACTTGTCTGCGCTTTGCGAATAAATGTGTGCGCGCGCATATGTATATACGTGTGCGTGTATTTGTGCCGACGAAGAAATGCAACACGCTGAAATATTCTGCGTTTCTCTCTACCTTGCGTATTCAACAAAAATGAATATAAATAAAAAATAAGTCACGTTTTTCTTTATTCGTGTAATTAGATCGGTGTCGTTGTTGACATCGACATTACTCTTTTCGATATTTATATTAAATATTATATAGCAAAGGATTATTTTGATTCTTTGGTACAAAAAATTGACGAAATAAATAAATGAAATTTTAAACAAATTTTCGGGGTGAAATTAATAATAGTTGTGATAAATATTGTTTGATTTATAAAATTTCAGTTATTAAATTTCGAAATAGGGAGAATGTGAAAATCTACGTGAGATTACATCAGCATTAGAAAGACAGCCATAAGATATCTCGAAGCTATGGAGGTAACTATCGATTACTCGTTCGTATATGGCGTATATATGCACGGATTTTGTATAAAATATGATGCACGGTTGAAAAAAAAATGTTATATATAATATAAAAAAAAAGTTAAGAGCTATAATTATCTTCTTATATATTAATGATATTTAAAGTATAAGTACATAAGTAAGTTAAAACGGAAGGAAAAAAAAACCATTAAATACGTCATTGGATATTAGACGATCAATAATAGATCAAGTTGCAAGTTTTTAATCGTTAATAGATAAAAAGCATGAAGTTTACAAGTAGATACTCCAGTTTTCTGGTGCATCGTGGCGCGATTCCTAGCAGTGGATATTGAGGTTGGATTACCTATTTAGGATGAGAGCCCGGATACGTTCACGTACGTTATATACATATATAGTATCTATCAAATACGCGCTATTCCACATGGACTAATCCTAACACATTTCGAATTAGAGTCACGTTTTTTCATTTCATACTTATTTGTAAATTCATTCTAATCGCTTTATTTCGCTTATTAACTATTCAAGATAACTATTGTTTTTTTTTAATCTATCTTTTTTTCTCGTTAAAACTATAATTCTTTTAGAATCTAACGAGCCAAGTAAAACCATCAATGTGTGAAACAGTTGAGATTTCTATACATTTAATTGGATTCATTTTGTTATTTACACTTTTATTATATACTAGATTTAATTACTTGAAATTTTTGATTACTTTTACAACTATATTACTATTCAAGATTAATTAGATAAATAAATTACGATTGGAAAGAATTTTCTTTGTCGAAAATCGATCGATCGGGTGTATCATCGATGATGATTTTATTCGTAAACGATGATAACAAATGTGTGGGATAAAAATTACAAGGCGATAAAGATTGGTGTCAGTCGATAATGATGATTCGTATTTGTAAATCGGCCAAAAAATTCTTTAACTGCGGAGAAATGATAATAATGTTGAAAGACATTTTAAAAATCAATAGAAGATCATCGATATACATAATATAACTCGTTTATATTATTCAATTTTTCTAAAGAGAATTCCGTTTTACCGCTCTTATCGTGTGCATTTAATTTCAATTGGTTATCGTTTGATAAATCATTCCTATGATTTTCTTTATTTCGTCAATTATAAATAATGATAAAAGAATTCAATTTATTGCCGCGCGATTAAGCGAAACACTAATTAAATTTCGTTCTACCTTTTGTAGAAAATTTTCTGGTACGTCAAGCGTTAAAACGTCCAATCTAAATACTTTAATTTATAATTCCGTTAACAGCAAAAGTCTTCTGAACGTAAGTATATACATACATACATTGTATTCTTCAACATTTGTTATCTTTTCTTTTTTTTCATTCGCAACTAATCGAATTACAATAAAAGAAACAAATTAATCGAGAAAACTTCTCTTATTTGCGCAATGACATATTTATAAATAATTAATTTATACGATAAGTACGAACAAAGAAACGGAAATGCAGTTTTCCCCACTACATTACTTTACTTCAAAAATATATTACATCAATAAGATACTACTGTAAAAAAAAAAAAAATATTTTTATCCCCATTGAAATTATACGACACATATGAGTTAAACATGGTGTAAAAAGATTACCTAATTAATAAAATATATGCATACTTGTAAAAAATAAATTATAAAATATTGGGTTGTACGGAAAGTTCGTGTCGATTTTCGATAGATGGCATTAAAGTTCTTTTGCTAAGAAACCTGAAAAGTTTTGGAAAGACGAAATTTTGAAGTAATTATATTATTATATTTATTATTATATCATATTATTATTTTTTTTTATAATTATATATATAATTATATAATTATTAATATATATATAGTTATATTTATTATTTAATAAATATATAACAACAAAAAAACTTAAATGGGATTGCATTTCAATCTTCCATTAAAATCGGCACGAAATTTAAGAACAACCTAATAAATATACATTGACATGTATTCTGTTTACAAAGTTTATAAAATTTTTTAACAATTGATTTGTTTATTAAGAAATATTAAGAAAAGAAATATGAATTCGAAAAGTTGTTGAAAGTAATAAAGAAAAGGGAACGAACGAAACGACCGCTCGTTCGTTCGTTCGTTCGGCAACAGTCCATCAGTTTTAATCAAAGGCGTAATACGGGACAAGATTCTTTAGGAGGCCAGAAACCCGGCATGTTCTTTCCAAGCGTGCCTCCATTAACGAACCACGAACCTTGCGTGTGCAACGTATGCAATTATGTATATATATTCCTTTTATAAACTTCTATGTATACCTATTCATCTATATGTGCATGTGTATATAATATATATATGAATAAATTCGATTTACATATGAATATGTACGTTAAGTAAATGTATATATGTGTCAAATGTATTTTGAACGCACCTGATACAAATATCCGTGCGTTTCTAGTGCGTTAAATTAATTCGAAATAACAATAATTTCTTTATTTCTTTTTATGAAAAGAAACAATTTTCGTTAAATTCATGAAAGCCAACAGAGTTGTTATTCTAAAATTCGAGAATTAGAACAAATCAATTAAGGAGTTCAAAAAATGAAGTTTAGAATGGTTTTAAGTAGACTCGATGGGATACACATGGTTGGTTGGATTAGTCCAAAGTTTTTACATAAGCCAAAAAGTTCTTTGTAGTTTCATAATGACTTAAAAAACAAATAAAACGAAAATATATAATTGGTATAAAAGGTCTTGGGAAAGAAATAATCGATTTTACAAAAAAAAAAGAAAATCATCTAAAAACTTTTGACCTAGCCCGAGTAATAATAAAATAATAAAAGGAAAAAGGATTGATCATTCAATTGTTTCACCTTCAATAGTCTTTCATTCATTCATGGTAATAGGATTATTCTTGATGAATTGAACGAATACGAAAATGCTATTAATTCACTATTGAAGATGTTTGAATCGTTTTAGTGTTCAACGACGCAATGTTATTACATATGTGTATGTAATTGGATTGTATCTAACTCGCACTATGCATAATTATTGTTATCCCCAAGGCAATGCACTTTTAAGAGATTACGTCGCCTTGTCGTTATTGATTTAACTGATTTTCTTACAAGTAAAATAGTTTATGATAAAATAGCTCGTTGGAATGTATTATATAAAAAAAGTATATATTATATTGTCTATGTTCAGCCAAAATTCTTTTGGCTTTTAGCATTTACATTCATTTGAATTATTACCAATTTTTAATAAGAAAAATCAAATTTGAGAAAGGTATGTTATTTGTTAATGTATTCTATTTGTAACATAGTAAACAGTGAACTTTTTCTGGGTTGTTTATGAAATTGCAAAGTAAGCTACATAAGTCATTTTGGACCAAAACTGCAGTTAGTTACTTTTGGCTGAACATAGACGATATGACGCAATTGTGCTAAATTTATTATTGTTTACTATAATGCAATGAGATTAATTAAACAAAAGTTATTTAGTATCTATAATTTGTAGATATTTGAATTTATTAATATCGTTTGAGTTTCTGTTGAAAAGCTTTAATACGTGCTACACAACAGAGAAGTAATAAAAAAAAAAAAAAAAGAATAACATAAAATATTATTCAAAGGAAAATTTAATATATCTGCTGCCTTTATGTTTTCAGACCATTTTACCACAAAGAAAAGTAGTAGTTGGTATCAATAAAAAGTATAAAAACAGCTCTCTGAATGTTACTGTTTCCTTCTGTTAGATGCTACAGCGAAAATATTTTTGTTGTCATACAAATATTTTCAACAATTGTAAACAACGCGTCAAAAACTTTGAAGATGTTTTTCTCGTTGCAACGATATAAGTCGTTTACTTTTTTCACGGGAGAACTGTAAATACATTTCTTTATATATTTGAGTATTTATTTTGTAATTTTTATAACAATTGTATTAAGTTTTTTTCTTTTTATTTATTATTTTCTACTTTAAAGATGACAACGATGATTACGATATAAAAAAAATATATTTATTAATTGTCTCGACAAAGTAATTTCAAAAAGGGGTGTTAATTTTTCATTTCGTCATATACTTAAGTTAAATGCTATTTGTTAATTAAGTAACAAAATTTCATTAAACGTACTTACTCGGTAGAATGTTTCTCTCTCTCTCTCTCTCTCTCTTTCGTTATAACAAATTTCCCTTCTCTTTAACATTCGTAATATCACGAATTAGCTTGAATTTATTGCGTCCCTAAACACCTTTCGTATTCTATTATGTCACATAGAGATTTTGTAAATCGCGAGCTCCATTAGTATTATGAATTCTAAGCGAGTAAATGCCGACGGAATGTAAATTTTATTTAAACTAACGCTTGTGTTATATACTAGTGTTATGTACTCATATTATCTCTTTTCACGGTTTTATATACTAAAACATTTTTGATTATTTTAAACTTTTTTAATTATCGATAGAAAATAAGAAACATTTGACAAAGTTTTTCAAACACATTTTAAATAATAATAATAATAATAATAAATATAATAATAATAATGCTGCTGCTGCTGCTGATGATGATGATGATGACGATGATGATGATAAACTTAATGAATTTATTTAAGTTTTTTGGATCATCGATAAAAAGAAGAAAATGTTTTTTAATAAATATAGAAATAAAATCTAGATGATAATGGAACTAACAAAAGTGTAGAGAGAAATAAAAAAAAAAATCTATCTACGAGAGAAAAAAAGTTATATATTCGCATAGATTATATTTCAAACGTATAACAATAATTTTACAGTGCATGCACACAGATTAAACGAATACTCGTTTGTTCATTTCAAAATTGGATATAATACTGAGCATTACGTTTTAATTTCATTCTTATTTTAATTTGATTTACGTTCTTTTATTTTTATTTTTTATTCTATTTTTTTTTATTTTATTTATCTTTGTTATTTTTTTTATCTTTATTTATTTTCAACTGAAATACACACGATTTTTGTCACATGAGAACAAACGTGACAAAAAGAGTAGCTTATTCTCGAGAATGGATAAATTTACTGTTACGTTTCAAATATAAAATTTCACTACCGTATGCATGTATGTCCTTTTTTCCTTTCCTTTTAATAATTCTATGCGAGACTATATGTGAGTGCATATATATATATATGTAAGAGAGTATATGTGTGTTTGATTTTTATTGTTCTCGAGAAAACATCATTTACGTTCTTTGATAGTTGAGACAGATGAAATTTGTGGATAGAATCTTTCTGAAATATTGTTTATAAGAATTATATACAAAATTTGTATCTTCCATCTAATTTAGTGAATTCTATTGAATATGTTTTATTCCATGTATTTTTAAAGGAAAGAAAGTAAAATCCTGTTGTTAACCAAATTTTTTAAATAGCACGTAAGATAAAAAAAAAGCGTGTTTTTTAATATTACAAATTACTTAAAATACTTTCATAATTATTGGTTCATAAATAACAAAGTTAGTTTAATAAGTTTAGCAAAAAATAATATAAAAAGAAAAATATTTAACATTAAAATATCTCAGATATGTAATTTAAAAGAATTCGTAGATAATAATAAAAAAAACAAACACGTCAACTGCTTTTCTAACATTACGCAAAGTTATTTGCTAGAGGTAAAAGTGGTCCAGTAATACTTTTAATATATATAGTTGTACTATGTAAGTATAGGTGTATTAAAAGATGGCGGTAGGTGGTGGTTGGTTGAATCGTGATGCGCAGTAACATGCTGACGAAACTCGGTTCTTCTTTTATTTAAACTTTGCGCCTACGTGATGAGCATAGTATTAAAATGTATCGTAGGCGTGCACTTGACGAACCGGAAGCCTTTAAAAATGTCGGAAGGAGAACGGAAGGACAATCGGTAACACTTTTGATTCCGTTTTGGTAGCATAATACGTTTATAAACGTTTGAAACTTATCCTTTTTCCCTTTACCGAAACTTATAGAAAGAAGAGCAGCAGCTGTGCTCACCCAGTACGAAAGTGCAGCTGTTCGAATTATCGCGCTGAGTTCGGAGAACGCGAACCTTTTTGTTTTTTTTCGATGAGCTTGACCTGGTCTCTCAGGACGAAATCATTTCGAACGGGTTTTTATTGTCTGTTTTTTTTTCTTTTTTAATTTAATAATTGTCGTTCGATAACCGTTGAAAGAACAAATGGATAACAACGTTTATTAGATAGATTAAAATTATAAATAATAATAATAAAAATAGCGTAGAGAACGGGATCATTAAATTTGATATTTTGATATATAGTCCAAGAAAAAAAAAATAAAGGAAAGAAAATAATTTACTCGTTCAAATTACCGCGTTGAATTCATAGAACGTTTCTTGTTTTTCAATAAGGTTGACCTGGTCTCGGAATTAAATAACTCCAAATGAGATTTTATTTTATTTTTATAATTTTTTTTTTTTTTTTATCTAATAAGCGTCGTTGTCGAATAGATGGATAGTAATGCTTACCAGAGAAATTAAAATTATTAAATATTATATGAACGTCAAAATATAATAAGGATAATTAAATTTAACATTTTTACGATATAATTAAAAATATAAATAAAAATAAATATAATAAAAGTAAAAGAAAAATAAAAAAAAAAATCTTCTTGTTCGTACTATTGAGAAATATAAACATCGAGTTGAATTCGAAGCAAAATCTTTGGCGTTAGGAATCATGAGGGGTACCATAGAGGAAAAGAGGCATCCATGATCGGAGAGCGAGCACTGGCTGGCTTTCACCATAATTACATGCTTGTGTATCTCACCCGCCGACTATGCGTTTACATTTATATATCCATGTATGGTTGTTACATGTATTTGTATATATACATATATATATATATGTGTGTGTATGTAAGAAGAGAACGCCGAATTGGTTGTTCCCCATCTCTTCGGCATCGTTCGCTATTTTGTCTGCATCGACTGATGCAATCGGTGCAGGCCTTGCGCTATAAATTACAACAGCCTTAGGGAAGAAAGATACGACGAAGACGAAGGGGCCAAAAAGAAAAAGAAAGATGAGGCAGATCACGAGAAGGATGAAGATGAAGAAGAAGAAGAAGTAGAAGAAGAAGAAGAAGATGATGAAGATGATGATGAAGAAGAAGAAGATCTGGAAGATGATGGTAGTATGTTCTTGTTGTATTTGTTGTCTTCAACGAGATCTTCTCTTATACACACACACACACACACACACACACATCTACATACACATATATCTATACAACTAAAACGAGATGAAGAAAAGGAAGAAGATTCCAGTAAGGAAGATAAAAAGAGATAAAGGGACTGCAAAAGAAAGAAGAAACGTTCCAAACTGCTTCGTTCCTCTTTGCGACGATCGAGACTGATGGCTTGTGGAATCGTGGCCTTGCACTACATTCTGAACTTTTACGACAATACCAACCCTGTGATCAAAATATTGCGAACTATAAAACATTTCTAAATGGTAATCCTTAACATAGATATTTTTTATTTTCTTAATTGTTTCATTTTATTTTTCCTTTGACGATGATCATAATTATAATCCTGAGAATGTAAAAAAAAAGAATAGATTTGTTGAATATTTTTTTCAATGAAAATAATTCATAAATATACGTCAATCCGTACGATTGAATTTTATACATTAGTTTTATTATTTCAATAAATCCTTTTTGTTATTTACACATTTTAAGAATAATATCATATTCATTATTCGTATTGCTTCGAATTAATACACGTACGTATACACACATATATACATATATATGTGTATACAGAGAAAGAGAGATACCGGTCTATTTTCACATTCTATATACATTGTTTGAAATAGAATTATATTCGTTATTTGTATGACACGTTGTTCGGATAATCTCGTTTTTTGTCCTTTTTATTTCCTGTTTTTACATATTTTTTTTTTTTTTTTATTCTTTTATTTATTTTTTTAACGGACATTTTCAATCAAACTGTCTCGTCAATTATCGTTAAGATTTGTAACGATGTTTAATTCCAAGTATTTTCAAATAATAAAATAAAATGTTTTGAAAAATGTCGGAGAGAGAGAGAGAGAAAAGAGAGAAAGAGTGAATCGTTGGTAATAACCCGATACACTGATCCCAGCTTTAGATTTTGTTCGTATACGTTTGTAAATACACGAGTGTGCACTATGCACGTTCGCTCTAGCAAGATAACGTGATGTATTATAGCAGATACCTTTTTGATGCACTCACGTGTAGTATTTTTCCTCTATTTCTTTCTCTCTTTTCTCTTTTCCCCTATCTACGCTTCAGTATCGTCAGATTTTTCGCAAAAATCGTTCTAGATTTGACGTTTGAACTTGTGATAAAGATTCTAATCGGTCTGTCATTTTTAAAATGAAAACTGCCACGTCAACAAACTTCTATGATCTCGATGGCCTTCTCATCGATACGCTTGCTTTATTTATTTACTATTCAAACAGATATTGTTGTAGTATAATATATGTAAATGTGTTCACTAAATTAGATATTAAGAAAACCAAGAAAGTTCGTGTGGTTTTTAATCAACACGGCACGTACTTTCTTGGTTATCTAATATTATTATTACATAGAATTTTTTTTTATCTTTTTATTATTATTATTATTATTATTATTTAATTTTGTTTTTGTTCTATATATAATGAATAAAAAAAAGAAAGAAAGAACTAAAAGTAAAAACTAGCGAGTTTCGCTTTCCCTGATGATTACCCACCACGCAATGAATTTTAACGTTTAAGTGCGGTTTTCCGGTTGTTTGAGAGAGTCGAAAAATAAAAACAACTGGATATACGAGGGGGATGAGGGGAAGAATAAAATAAAAACACAGTACGTAATTAGAATTATTAAGTTACTTTTCCTATAGGCGATGTTCGATATTTAATTAGGCGATCTTGATAATCCGAGATATCAAGTTGATCGTCAAAAGATTACAACGATTTGATGATCGATAGACAACATCGATCGTTCCTTGTTTCTTCCTCATTTGATTTTCTTCCTAGTTACCATAATTTTTTCTTATTTACATTTAAATTCTCTCAGGATATCCTGGATCGAGGTCATTCGAAAAACCATAATTATCAATATGTTGCAATCACGTATGTACATTATATCAAGGAGGGATATCAAACACACTTAGCAACTATTTACTTACTATCGCTACAGAATATTTCTTTTTTTTTTTTGTATAAAAAAAAAAAAAAAAATAGGAAAAAGAAAAAGAAAAAAAATCACGTTGAATAAACCAATCCAAGACGGAAGGTGCAAGATTTTGTTGTAACGTCGAAGAAAATTACACCAGCAAGGACAACTGGTTCTTGCATAAAAGACATATGGTACAATCCTATATTTATCGAGATTAGAACCTTCTGAATTTTTCAACAACATGCGAACAGTCCAATCTAGTTTCTAATTCTTTTAAACGAATGAGAGAAACAAATAATTGAACAAAAAAAAATTATTAAAGAAGGAAACTTAATTATTATCGTTGAATTCGTTCTGCGTAGATAGAATATTTGTGAAAATCTTGTATGAAAAATAATTCATACGTATAATAATATACATATAACCAAAAAAATAAGAATTCGATTAATGATTAAATGCCAATATTAATCATCGATGATCTCTAAACAGATACTATACATAAATATACATTTATGTGAATATTTAATGCAACTCTGCAATAAGCCGAAGCTAATCAAAGCTGTGATTATGCTAACTGATCGGCGATGAAATTTACTTGATTTATCATTTGTCTTCAATACCAATCCTACTTGTTAAATGTTAACTCTATCTATCTATCTGTTTCAAACTATCTATTAATTGAAATAATGACGAATATATATTTCATAAATGATCATAAATAAATCTTTTGATAAGATACAAAATTCGTCGTTCTTTTTTTCGTTCGTTGGCATCGATACTCTTGGCTTCGTATCTAGTGATTTTCGATAGAAGTAAATACACATACATGCATGTTTTATACATACATTCACTGTCAGTGTGCACATGTGTACCAACAGGAAAGAGTAATGTTCGGTGACCCTTTAAACACGGCAAAAGGTAACGTAGCCAGAGCAAAGCCATTGGCTCCAGTGCCAATGTTGGCTAATGTAAGTCAAATTCAAATATCCCCAAGTAACAAATTAAAAATAAATAATAAATTGAATATTTTATACCATTAATAACATATAGAAAACGATTTCCAATCAACCCTTTCTCGAAATAATATTTTTCAAATAAACTTCAACTTACATTTGCGGCTATATGGTTGCTACAAATGATACCGTATATTGCTTTGGAATAAATCTTGAAAAATTTGTTAATATATAATTCAAATAGAAACGAAAATAATAGAGGATGATTTAAAAAATAAATTGCTATTTTTTCGAGTAAGAGTAATAAAATTACTTGTTTAAAAACTCAATTATAATCTGAAAAGAACGCCTAAAAAATTGTATTAATTAATTTTGGAAATCGTCTACAAATTATTAGCCCAACTAAAAACTTTGAATCAGTTTTGTATTCATAATAGAAAATTCTTATATATATTATATTAATTCATAATTTGTTGGTTTGTTATTCTTACTTTTGCATTTTTCAGGATCCTCATCAGAATTATCCGTACAGTCGTCAGCTTTGTCGCAAACCCAAGTCGGAGGTATACATCTGCCGTTCGCACAGCGAAATTGTATTAATGGACAAGCCGGTTTACCTGTTGGCGAGAAATGACAAAAATATCAGAACCAGTCTTTCTATCTTCTTATCTCTCTCTCATGGGAATATTTACTATAATATCTTCGTTGCTAGATATTCCCTCCTCCGGTTTACGACGTTTATGTACTTATAGTATACGATCGATGTATATATATGTATATGAATACGTAGATAGTTATATATGCATTCTCTCTATTGCTCATACACGTTGATGATATACCACTTAGTGTAACAAAGTTGGTCTTTCAACATATCCGAAATAAATTTGGCAATTATTTCTTAATTGATTCTCGCTATTTAATGTTATCAAAGTGATCAACAACATAATATATACATGAAAGTATAAATACTGGCTGAACTAAAAGTGTTTCTGGAAACAAATTATTATTAAAAATGAATAATCTACTATTTTTATTTTTTAAATCAACTAATGTAAGTAAGACATTTTAGTTCACATTAAAATTCAATATCCAATATTCTTTAATTTATATTAGAAAGGTATATCATATACATATGTTCAATGCGTTAATTTTTAAATTTTCTATCTTTAATAGCTCTCGATTGTAGGTAATTTTTATTTTGAAAAAAAAAAAAAGAAATAAATGAAAAGAGGCATCCATTTAAATATTGAAGAGAAAATTGAAAATCAATAGGTATTTATAAAATTTTATGTTCAATCTCTTGCATTCTAGCTACCCATATTTTGAAATTTTAAGTGCTACTTTCAACCCTGTAATACATCATTTTAAAGGTAATAAAAATTCACGTCATTCATTCGTGTCTACATATATATACACACATATACATATAATATTTAAAAAATGTAATATTTTAATTAGATATGAAAAAGATAAAATTTGTAGAGAATTAATTTATTCATATAACTAATGTATGATTTAATAGTAATTACCTCTATCTAATGTATCTTCTATTACACCTATCTAACATAAGAGAGAAGAAACCTTAACTCGAGCATGAAAAACGATTATTGTTGAAATATTAAGAACATGTGATATAGCAAGGACGTCATTAATATTTCAAGCAAAAAGAGAATTAATGAACGAGCCACACGATTAATGTCGTCTTTCGTATCCGTCGAAGTTTCATCAAAGATACACGATCTTGTCTCAAAGTAACTTGCTTTTTCCTTTCCATATTTTTTACTCTTTCTTGATTCGCCAAAACTTCGAGAAGCTTTCGAGAACATAATCAAATTATTATCCAGCACGAGGAAGCTCTATAACTTTATAACATCGTGTTCTATTAAAAATTTAATACTCTAAGATAGTCAGTGAACCTACTTTTTCAGTTATTATTTTTATATTTTGTTCATTATCAATATTTTCCTATATACATATATTATTAGATTATTAAATGCATCGTAAGTTTCTTAAAGTTGTCTAATAAAATAGAAAAACATGAGACATGATAAAAAACAAGAACCCTTATCGGGCGTTAATCACCTTTCACATAACAACGGTACTTTGGCGGTGCAGTCGTCTGTCACGTAAAAAGTGACAAACGAAATATGTATATGCATTAGGGTGGGTCAAAAAAAATGACTTTTGTTTTTTTCAAGTGCCACGGAAAAATGGGTTGCTAGACACTTTAAAACAATTCTCACCAAATATGAGCTCTTAATTTTAATAGGAAGATCCTCCGCATCGCAGTTTTTTATATTTTTTTTCAGTCCAATAGATTAAAATTTATACCTTATTATTTATTGATTGTACAGAAAAATGTTCTAGACGAATTTTGTAGGAAATTTAATGCTCTACAAAAAAGGTATCTTATATTTTTTCCGTAAACCTCACCATTTGAATGATATTGAAGATTTAAATTTTATGATTTTTAGACAAATTTCATTTTTGTTTATGAATTTTATAACTCGACAATAAATGACTATTAAAAAGTGCACAATACAAATTTTTGTAGGAAATTAACTGCTCTATAAAAATGGTGTCTTATGTTTTGGCAATTAAATTAAGCGTTCAAAAGATATTCAGAGACAAAAATCAGTACACATGAAAGTTTGATTTTCTTAAATTCGTTCAATTTCCTACAAGAATTTGTATTGCGCATTTTATAATAGTCATTTATTGTCGAGTTATAAAATTCATAAACAAAAATGAAATTTGT
>NW_015148974.1:3709156-3845126 GCF_001465965.1 Polistes dominula | reverse complement strand
TTTTTTGTAGAGCATTAAATTTCCTACAAAATTCGTCTAGAACATTTTTCTGTACAATCAATAAATAATAAGGTATGAATTTTAATCTATTGGACTGAAAAAAAACTGCGATGCGGAGGATCTTCCTATTAAAATTAAGAGCTCATATTTGGTGAGAATTGATTTAAGGTGTCTAGCAACCCATTTTTCCGTGGCACTTGAAAAAAAAAAAAATAAGTCATTTTTTTGACCCACCCTAATATGCATATAAACCGAAATCAGCAACAACCTAATGAGAATCGTGTGAAAAAAGCTGACGACCGATAAGGGTTAAAAAATAATATGTAGTTCATCTTACTAGAAAGTAAAGTACATAACTTTGCATACTTTATATCGAATCTCAGTAAATCAATAAATATAATATAGATACTATCTCTGTTAACATTTATGTATATATATATATAAATTCGCGAAAGAGTGGACCCAAAAGTTTGTAGTTAAATTCTTTTAGAATCAATTACGTTAATTTCTTTTCTTTTTTGTAATATCGAAGGAGAATAACTACATTTTGTAAAATTACTTAAAAACTTGTAAATCAATTATCTCGTCTAATTGATAATTAACAGATAATTGTTGATGTGTAATAGAAGACAAAAAGATGTGTTAACTATCGCATAATTATAGTTTCGAATTTAAATAAATTCTCGTTTTTTAGTTCATTTCTGAGAAAATTCTTATATCTTCAAGTAATCATATTATTGAATGTAATTCAAAAAAAGAAACATGAAATATCTGTCAATGTCAACGACTAAGGTTTTTACTTTTTTATTTCCATTTTTTTTTCGAAAATACTTTTGTGAAAATGTAAAATTTCCACATTGAAGGTAAAACGGACGTGTACGTATACTTTTTCATTTTATTATAGTTCTATAACGTCAAGCTTAATCCTTTAAAACCAACCCAATTTTTGTTCACAACTACAACAGAATTATATAATGTAAAAATATATATATGTGTATAATTTTTATATCTAACATTCATGCTATATGAGGATGACCGAATTTATTAAGTCATGCTATATAGAAACAGTTTTATAAAAATGTTGTGCTATAAAAGAGCCGTTGCAATTTGTAGACCATCCTTTAAGAATATTGTGTTACACAAGAAGAGGTTGAGTATACTAGTGTAATTACACTTTAAACTAATTTTAAGTATAAATTATATTTAAAAAAAGATAGAGAAAAATATTTTTAAAAATTCGAGACATTATATTGAAATAAAAATCAAATTGATGTCATTATGTCGACAAAATGAATGAAAAAATAAAAAAATACATTGACAAACGATTTTAAAAATGATTTAAGTATTAAATCATTTAAAAATGATTTTTCTTTTATTAAAGAAAGTAAATGAGTGTATAATTGATTTGCAACAATATTATTCATTTACAAGATCGTAGAATTTTAATAATAACGTGCTAATGTAATATGCAAATTTGTTAATATTCCAAATAAATTACACGACTTTCTTGATCACCGTCACATGTCTAAATGTGTTACTTCGCAAGACATTGCATTATAAAGGGTTAAATATCAATTAAATTGTTTTGATCGTTAGTAATCGTCTAGCTATTGTTTTGTCTATACTATTTGTGTTTATATGTTTATTTTCTCTCTTGCCTTCAACTCTCCTCCTCTTTTCCTTCTTGCCCTGTTGTCACTCTTAATTTAAATTGTTTATCATTAAAGAGAGAGAGAGAAAGGCAGAGAGAAACTATACGCAGTAAACATAATCAATATATTTAATTTGGTAATCAAATAAAATGCTAAATAAATATAAAATCTCGTTGAAATACGATACATTTTAAAGAATTATTATTATACGTGTATGATTTGATTTAAAAAAATATTGTATTCTCATGTAATATAATATTTGATAAACAATTAATAAAAAATCGAAATGATTGGAACACCGATTGAAGAAAGTTTGTTTTGCGTTTTATCGAATTACTGAATTATGTCAGTAACGTAATTTATTTATTTCTAAATATGCGTAGAAATGTAAGATAATCTCTTGTTTATAAAACAGTTCCTGCTTTGATTCGACACGAATACTTCCCGATATAACGATTAAACTTTGATCATAGTTCACGATAGATCGATTAATCGGGAAAAAAATCATGCGTATGCACTTTCGAATCACGAGCAACGTTCTTCGTCTTATCTGACTTCCGTAACGTGAATTCAACAAATCTTGCGAAAAATAGTTGACCTACAAAAAAAATCTTATAGAAAAAGAAAACTTAAACGAATAAAATTAAAAATGTTGTATAAACACGACTTATATATATCGAAAATATTGGAAAATAGATAGTAATATTTTACGTACGATTTTAAAACGATCATTTACAAAAAGTATACTAATCGATAAATTTAGAATTCTTTGAATCGTCTCGTAATATTATATAAATTTCTTTTTTTTCTAAAAGATTGATCGATCCATTGCAGATAATTTGAAATTCATTGGAAATGACAATAAAAAGGAATAAAAATGTGGAGTTTGACAAATATTGAAAAATTTAACGAATTTTAGATAAACACGAGATTATGAGTTTTTAATTTGTTTATCATGAAATTTGTTTTATGCGAACTACTCTCACATATTTATGATATAATTAATTATGCTTTGAAGCTCGATTATGTAAGATTAAAACAAAACTAATAAAATAAATTCGTTAGTAATCGGATGAACAAAACAATTATAATGATCAATATTTACATTTCACAAAATAATATTTATTATTATATAAACATGAATAAGCGTATGTGTAAAATTTAGAATAATTATATATTCAATTAATACATTTAAATTATATTACCAAAATGATAATATCAAACAACCGTAATATATGTTTATCAAAATTTGTCAAGCTAATAAAAAAGAAATTTAATTTTCCTAAGATGATATTTAGCTCTATTAACGTAAAAAAAGAAAGAGAGGAAGAGAGAGAGAGAGAGAGAGAGAGAGAGAGAAAGAGAAAGAGATAGGAAAGAAAATCAAATGGAAAAAAACATCAACAAATAGTTCAAAGATTATTTTACGTGCGCAATATCTAAACGAACGTAAGAAATTTAAATGGCTGATAACTGATTATTCTCAAGGATGATTCTTGTCTACTTACATTTGCATTTGAAAAAAAAGAATAATATTTGCTAAGGAGCAATATTTTAAATAATAAAAATATGCATAAACCTATCACATCACATACAATATATATAAATATGTATGTATATATTGTATATGTATAATAAACTTATTTATATTTGTATAAAATGTTGAATTATTAAACGAGCAGTCTTAGTTCACATTTTCGTAAAAGGTCAAGAACATTTCTCTTAACTAATACATACTAATACACATATATATATATATATATATATATATATAGAGAGAGAGAGAGAGAGAGAGAGATGTATATAGGTATATAGACTATAAAAACGAGTGATTGAGCCAATTCTTGTCTCTTCGACTTAACACCTGACGCGTTCTATGTCAAGAAGTACCGCAGAAAAGCGAGGTGGTTACGCAAAGAAGCGCCGTGCTCATTCGTAGGGTCATATATGCAAGTACCTATACACATTTATATATGGGCATGTATATATATATATATATATACAAGCTAGACCGGGTGGTGTGACACGAAATCGACGATTGCGTGTCGTACACGTTCAAAGACAATCGCCTTTTAATCCGTCTAATGCGCACGCGCGTGTACGCACACGGAAAGGCACGCACGGTAAAGCAGCTACATCTTTCTCTCTCTCTCTTTTTCTCTCTCATGAATCTTTCCTTTCTCTTCTATATTTTATTCAAATAAATTAAAAGGAAAAAATATTGAAATGATATTGACTGAAATATGTTCCAAAACATTGACATTCTCATATTTCGTTCAATCAAATACAATCTCGTATTGGTTCACGTAAAGTAAAAAGAAAAAAAAGGGAAAGCTCTGGTTGAACTAACTGGTGGTGAGGTTTATCAAAAATATAAAGGAGGGTAGTAAGAAATGTTGAAACGAAATAAGATGAATAATAAGGAAATACTTACTGTCCGTAGAAAAAGCATCTGTCAAAGTGAGAGCAATGAATATCGTAAGCAGGTGTAGCGGCGGGAACAGGAAAAGCAGACGACAACCTCGCTCCATAACAGCCCTCTTTTGTCGGCGGCTTACTCGTGTCCTGTCGTCGGCTCTCTCTCTCAGCCAATACACCTTCGGCAAAGTCACCACCACTAGAACACCAGATCACCACCAGAGCACCACCACCACCACCACTACCACCACCACCACTACTATATAGACGGCGCGAAGAAAAGTCAGCAAGCAAGCGGTCGCGTTCCGGCCGTTTCTCTTTCTTCCTCTCTTTCTTTCTTTCTTTCTTTCTCTCTTTCTCTCTTTCTTCTTCTCCTCTTACTTCTTCGTTTCTCTTCGCGAGACGTCGTCTGCGGCACGCACGCTTACTTTTCCCACCCGGCAACCTCGCCGGGGAATCGATCAAGAGAAAGAGCAGCAGCAGTAGCAGCAGCAGTAGTAGCAGTACCAGTAGCAGTAGCAGTAGCAGTAGCAACAACTATCACGACGAGCACGAGAAGAATGATAGTAGTAATAACGATGATAGGGAAAACCGCATTCGAATTTTGGGTTATTCGTTCTATACAAAGACAAATTGCAAAAGGGAATGAAAGAGAATGAGAGAGAGGAGATTTTATTATTATTATTAGATTAATATATGTAAATATATGTTAGAAGGAACATAACATTTAATTTATAGAAAAAAGGAATGAGAGAAATAATAAATTATAAATATGTTTATATCTGTCAAATCAACTAGGGGTACCACTAGTTCGTCCTTTTCAAAGATACGAGTCACGCGGTAGGGAAGAAACAGTAGCAATAATAATTTCCAATGATGATCCTCGCATGAAACCCTCTCTGTAATTCGTTTCACCGGCTCTCTCTCACTCTCTCTTTTTCTCTGTCTAAACGTTCGAGTGATACGAACAACGTTCGTGCGATTACAGTGGAGAAAAAAATGTATACTCTGAGGTGGTCGTAAGACTGGCTCTAATAGTGGCCCGCCCCGTAAGTACAAGCTCCTGCTTCCGTGCCTCTCTTCACGAAGGCGCGTCTTGTCTGTTTGCTGCTTTACTTCCTCTCCTTTCTGTCTAACTCCCTCTGTCCCTCTCTCTCCCACTCCATCCTTCTATCCCTTTTTCTCTCGTGCTTACTATTACCTTCTCTTTCTAGTCCTCAACAATTCATGCGCATAGTAGTGTGCATACACTATCTTTCTCTCCCTTCAGTTCTATCTTTATTTCTCTCTCTTATGAACGAGCTAAAATTCCTTCTCTTTTCATCCTTGGCATAGCCCGGCAAATGATGACGATGACGGCAAGAGCACCGATTCTGACGCATCAACATCGCGCCATCTGCGCGCGCAGTTCATTCTTCTCTATCTCCTTTTTCTCTTTCTCTCTTTCTCCCTCCCACTATTTTCTACACTCTAGCGGTATTCTCGATATTTTTTTCTCTCTTGCTCTCTCTGCGATTCTCATTGACTTTCTTTATCTCACTTTCTACGCACCCTTTTCTTATTCTTTCTATCCCTCGTTGAAATCTCTATCACAAATCGAAATTTATAACCTATTGTCGATCGGTAAAACTAATTTTTCTTTAAGAATTCGTTGTAAATTAAATTTTGCAAAATATTGTATTATTAATATATCGACAATATGTTTGCTGAAAATTCCAAACCCGGATAGATCAACTCGATTCCACGAAATTTTCAATTAATTTTTTCTGTTTCAAAGTAACATTAAATATCCTCTGCGTTATAATGAACTTGACCGCTTTTCTTATTAGTTTTATCAAAAAAAAATTTATTAATTTCGAAGGAATGAAATCTTTGTCTATTTTTATTATTTATAAAAATATCGACGTGAAACACCTATAAAACGTGGTGACGACGTGTTTATTCTATTTTTTCCGACGAATTGTCGCGCCATTCAGTAATTGCATTTCTTATAAAAACGTTCTTTCATTGGTCCAATCTAATCATCTGATTGATTCAACCTATGAAAAGTTTATACGTAATATTTGCATAAAATAATTATTACATCGAACAATAATATAAAAAACTAAATAATGTTATGTTTTGTAATAGATAAAAAGTTTTCTAAATAATTAATAAAATTTCAATTTTTATGACAAATCAAATTTAAAGATGTAAAATTTATATTAAATATAAATAATAATATATATCACGTGACAAATATAAATACTCGATAGAACGAATCAAATAAAGCAGTTTACGCGGTATAACCTATTTCGTACAAAATGTTTATGAGCAATTGTGTATGTAGAGTATATTTAAAGTATTTATTCATCAGCAAAATTTAAATATAATATTTAAAATAAGGAAATGTCGTGATTTGCTTGAAAAAATTACTGCATTTAAATTTTTCTTTGACATGAGTGGCATAGAAGTAAAATATAAGTTCGTACAAGAAATTGATTGCAAACAAGGTGCAGTAAGGTCAGTTCGTTTCAGTGGTATGTACATATTATTTATATTATTAATAGTTTTATCAAAATGTTTAGCATATGATATATATATATATATATATATATATATATATATATATAATGATTTTTAAAAATTTTTCATATAAACTAACCTAAAAACAATTTACAGTTGATGGAGAATATTGTGTGACGTGTGGATCAGATAGGAAAATAAAGTTATGGAATCCTTACAAGGCTACAACATTAAAAGTCTATGGTGGACATGGAGACGAAGTTATGGATGCTTGTGCATCTTGCGATAGCAGTCAGATAGTATCTTGCGGTTTAGATAAATCTTTGATTTTATGGGATGTAAGTACTGGAACTCCTACTCGACGTTTAAGAGGACATGCAGGTCCTGTAACAACTGTGAGGTAGAATAAAATATTTTCTTACTCTTTGTATGTAAATATTATCACTATGTATAAATAAGGACTTTTATTATGATGTTAGATATAATGAAGAATCAACAATGGTTGTTTCTGGATCTCGAGACAATACCGTTATGTGTTGGGATGTAAGGTCTAAATCGATAGATCCTGTACAATGTTTGAATGATGCCAAAGATTCAATTTCTAGCGTTAGAACTTCTGATCATGAAATTTTATCTGCTTCATTTGATGGAAAGATAAGAAGATATGATATTCGTGTTGGTCAAATGTATTCGGATTACATGAAAGGTATTTGATATATTGAGTATTACAAAATTACTTCTATATGTAATGTATAAATATAAAAAAACAAATTTTTTTTTTAGACGCAGTGACATGTGCTAGTTTTACAAGGGACGGACAGTGTATTGTTGTTAGTTGTGCAAACGATGTAGTACGTTTAATTGATAAAGATACCGGAGAATTACTTGGGAAATTTATTGGACATACGGCTAAAGATTTGTGTTTAGAATCAAGTGTAAATGCTCAAGATACCCAGATTCTTTCTGGTTCCGAAGATGGTAAATTATGGGTATGGGATTTGGCAACACAGGAAGTTGTCGCTAAACTTTCTGGATACAGGCCGTCAAAATATCCTACCTTATCTATAAACGTTCATCCAACGAAGAACTGTTTTTTGGCTGCGAATGGTTACAGCATATTAATGTGGAGTGCAGAATCTACTACTAAAGTTGATTAAGATATAAGTAAATAAAATTGATATATAATGTATGAATTATTTTTATTTATTTTTAATATTTTGTATATACAAGAACAAAATAATTCATTGACAATTTACTTATTCTTACTTTTTGTTTGTTATCCTTTAAGTGCTTATCACTCCAAATTTTATAACGGTTCACATCAATCATGAATGGTTAATTTTCTAAAATTTTTTATCTTATATAAAATTCCTCATAAAATTTTTTATACGATTGTTCAAATATTTCACTGTCACATGTTCAACTCCTTTAAATAGTATCTTGCAATTGTGAATTTTTTCGTATTGTCAAGTTTCTCTGTGTCTTGTAGTTCACATTGTATCCGTAACTGTCGCTCGAAGCGTTTAAGTATACCATCTTTCGGAAAAATATCTATACTAATATTAATTGTAAGTTGTAGCTTTTCATGGACTGCGGCGCATTTGTTTTAAATTTTGGCGCGTAGCTTAACATTTGCTCTAAACTTCGTAACCTGTTGAGTGTGTCATTGTTCAGTATAGAAAATAGGTGGAAGTATTTGTTAAAATTTATATTAAAAGATCATTTGATTTTATGTTAGTTTTATTAAAAATCAGCTATCAAGATGACATCATTGCAAAATACAGGAAAGTATCGATCAGAAAGAAAAAATAACAAAAATGATCAAAAGGATATCAATCCTGAACCTGGTGCTGCTTCAGAGTTAGTTTCTTTTTGTATAAGTATTATTTGTTACATATTCATAATATGAATTTCTTTCATTATATTTTATTTTCTTGTTTCTTTCTTTTCTATTTGTTTTTTTTTAGAGAAAGTTCAGTAGGAAGATTAAATCAAATTAATGAAAATATAAGAGTGGATGCTCTGTATGGATTTCACTCGGTTACTGATACGAAAGAAAGAGTTGGATTTCTGATTAATATGCACATTGTAATCAATCCATAATTGTTTAATATTTTTGATCATATAGTATCAACCTTTATGTTATAACATTCTTGATAAAGATTAAAAAATATCATTATTTATAGACCGAAATTAGAGAAGATGACAAACGCTTGTTAAGTGGTATTGATTTATATTTCTTAGAGGAGGATTGTACTAGATTTAAAGTATCTTTACCATACCAACCATATTTTTATATCTTATGTCGTAAAGATACTTCAGAAGAAGTTTCAACTTTCTTGTACAAGAAATACAATGGTCGTGTTGTTAAAATTGAATCAATTTCTAAAGAAGATTTAGACTTAGTAAGAACCTATTATTTTTTTTATTTAATTTAAAAAAATATATATCTACTCATCTCCTATATAATAAATGTTTTCATAGAAAAGATAAATGTAAACTTTTAATTATTTTTATAGCCTAACCATTTAATTGGTTTGAAGCAAAAGTATTTAAAAATGTATTTTGAAAATACAGTTGATTTGACAAAAGTAAGACGTGAAATAATGAGCGCTGTTAGAGTGAACAAGGAAAGAGAAAAAAGTCGTACTCATTATGCAGATATGTTATCCAATGTTTTGAATCCGACCGAAGAACAAAAAGGAAAAATGATTGTAGATCATATGGAAAATATTCTTGATATTAGGTAAATGTTATTTATGCTTATATTTAAATTGCTTGTTTAATTTTCTATTATAAATAAAAATATTTCACAAAGGGAATATGACATACCACATCATCAACGAGTATCCACTGATATTGGTATATTCTGTGGTGCTTGGTATTCAGTTAAAAGTAGAGGATCTGATCCAGCTATTATTACAAGAAGAAATGATATTATCGAACCTCCTGATCCTATTGTGTTAGCATACGATATTGAAACAACGAAACTTCCATTAAAATTTCCTGATGCTAGTACAGATCAAATTATGATGATATCATATATGATAGATGGACAAGTAATTAATTAATTTGCATAATTTATTAATAGTAATATTATCTATATCATTATTATAGAATCTGAGTTATAAAAGGATACATTTTTATGTTATATTTTTAGGGATATTTAATAACAAATAGAGAAATCATTTCACAAGATATAGATGATTTTGAATACACACCAAAACCAGAATTTGAGGGTTTGTTTACAATTTATAATGAACCTAATGAAAAAGCAACGATAAAGAAATTTTTTGATCACATCATTGATGTAAAACCACATATTTTTGTCACATACAACGGTGACTTTTTCGATTGGCCTTTTGTGGAAGCAAGAGCGGCATTGCATAACATGATAATGAAAGATAAAATTGGTTTTACAAAAAATCGTGATGGAATTTATACTAGTAGACCAGCTATGCATATGGATTGTTTGTGGTACATACATAACATTATTATTATTTATTTTATTATGTGTAATTAAAATATTGTTTACATGTAACATTTTTTACAGCTGGGTAAGGCGCGATTCTTATCTTCCTGTAGGATCGCAAGGTTTAAAAGCTGTTACAAAAGCAAAGCTTCGATACAATCCAGTTGAATTAGATCCTGAAGAAATGTGTAGATTAGCAGTTGAAGACCCACAAACTTTAGCAAGTTATTCTGTATCCGATGCAGTAGCAACTTATTATTTGTATCTTAAATATGTGCATCCATTTATATTTGCATTATCAACTATTATTCCCTTAGAACCCGATGAGGTCTGTAAAATATTTTTGAAATACTATGTATATAAATAATAACAAAGTTATATGTTTTATTATTATATATTGTAGGTGCTTAGAAAAGGCAGTGGAACTCTTTGTGAATCTCTTCTTATGGTAGAAGCCTTTAAAGCTAATATTATATTTCCTAATAAAGAAGAAGCAGAATTGAATAAGTTAACTAAACATGGTCATGTATTAGATCAAGAAACATATGTTGGTGGTCACGTAGAAGCATTGGAAAGTGGAGTATTTCGAGCAGACATTCCATGCCATTTTAAAATAGTACCGAACATGATAAATGAATTAATGGATGGAGTTGAAAATGCTTTAAAATATGCAATTCAAGAAGAAGAAAAAGTACCAATTGATATGGTAACCAATTTTGATGATATTATAACAGAAATTAAAAATAAATTACAATTGCTAAAGGATCATCCATTGAGACTCGAAAATCCTGTGATATATCATTTGGATGTCGGCGCAATGTATCCGAATATTATTTTAACTAATCGACTGCAGCCTTCTGCTATGGTCAATGAGTTTGTTTGTGCTGCATGCGATTATAACAAACCTGGAGCTCTTTGCAAAAGGGAAATGAAGTGGATGTGGAGGGGAGAATACTGTAAGTTATAAAATATAATAAATTAAAAAATTAAATATTCCATAATAAATAATCGCTACTAGAACAATTAAAAGAATGTTTATTATAAGTGTTATAATATTAGTTTACTTTTATTTGTTTACTTTTACTAATTTAATTTTTGTTTTCTAGTGGCTGCTAACATAGGTGAATATCAAAGAATTCAACAACAACTTGAAATAGAAAAATTCCCTTCAGTTTTCCCTGGAGGTCAACCAAGAGCATTTCATCAATTGACTAAAAAAGAACAAGCGTCTTTACAAAAAAAGAGACTTACAGAATATTCTAGGAAAGTCTATAAAAAGGCGAAAATTACAAGTATGGAAGAAAGAACTCAAGTAGTTTGTCAAAAAGAAAATTCATTTTACGTGGATACAGTACGAGCATTCAGAGACAGACGATATGAATATAAGGCATTAAACAAAGCTGCTAAAAAGCAAGTAGCAGCAGCTATAGCACAAGGTGATGCGGCTGATATTAAATCTGCAAAAAACAGAGAAATTGTATATGATTCCTTACAGTTAGCTCATAAATGTATTCTCAATTCCTTCTATGGTTACGTCATGAGAAGAGGGTATATATCATTTGTATATTCAATTTTTTTTTAAATGACTAATTTTTTAAAAAATGATTTTAATTTTTATACTTATTTTCTTTTATTAAAATAATTCACATTTAACAGATCACGGTGGCATAGTATGGAAATGGGTGGTATTGTATGTTATACAGGAGCTCATATTATTATGAAAGCTAGAGAAATCATAGAACAAGTTGGTCGACCATTAGAATTAGACACAGATGGTATTTGGTGTATTTTACCTGCATCGTTCCCAGATAGTGTGATTGCTCATACTACGCATGAAAAGAAAAAGAAACTTACCATTTCTTATCCTAATGCTATTCTCAATTATATGGTTAAAGTATGTAAAAGAATAATCTTTATTTTATGGTATATTTTTAAGCTTGTAAATATTTATATTTAATTCATAATAAATAGGAAAAATTTACCAATGATGTATATCATGATCTTGTGGATTCTGAATATATGAAATATGAAATAAGAAGCGAAAATTCAATTTTTTTTGAAGTTGATGGACCATATTTAGCTATGGTACTACCTGCAGCAAAAGAAGAAGGAAAAAAGTTAAAGAAACGATACGCAGTATTTAATTTTGATGGTAGTTTAGCCGAGTTAAAAGGTTTTGAAGTCAAAAGAAGAGGCGAATTGGAATTAATTAAAAACTTTCAATCTTCCGTTTTTGAATCATTTTTGCATGGTAAAACACTGGAGGAATGTTATGAGTCTGTCGCTAAAGTAGCTAACCATTGGCTTGACATTCTTTATAGCAAAGTAAAAATTATACAAATAATTACATATTTATAAATGTTTTTATAAAGTTATGTCATTTAATTAAAAAAAAAAATATATTTTTTAGTGTACGAATATACCTGATACAGAATTGTATGAACTTATAACTGAAAACAAATCCATGTCACGTAAATTAGAAGAATATGGACAGCAAAAGTCAGTATCAATTACAACTGCAAAGAGATTGGCTGAATTTTTAGGAGATGAAATGCTAAAAGATGCTGGTTTAGCTTGTAAATCTGTTATAGCTATAAAACCTGCTGGTGCACCTGTTACAGAAAGGTCTTACTTTATTAACATATTATTTTTATGTGAAAACTAATTATATTACTTTATAATGTTTACTTATAATTTATGTTTATAGGGCTGTGCCTTTGGCAATATTCCAAGCAGATCCAGCTGTGAAAAAACACTATTTAAGAAAATGGTTAAAAGATTCAAGTTTAGAAAGTGATGATATACGGCAGATATTGGATTGGGGTTATTACATTGAAAGACTTGGAAGTACTATACAAAAGATTATTACTATACCAGCAGCTATGCAAGGGGTATGCATATATCAATATTTAAAAAAATATAAAGATAATGAAATTAAATTTCTTATATCTTTTAGCTTCCAAATCCAGTTCCAAGAGTCCAACATCCAGATTGGTTATATAAAAAAGTAATGGAAAAGAACGCAACTCACAAACAAAAACAAATTACTGACTTTTTTAACCAAGCAAGTACATCTGGTTGTAATAATAGTAATCATGATCAAAGCGGTAGTAGTACGGGCGCTGAAGAACTTGATGACATAGAAGATTTAATAGGTGGTAAAAAAAATACTTTCAAAGTACCTGTCGCACGTGTTATAAAAAGAAAAAGAAAAAACAGCGAAGAAGAAGAAGATAACATTAGAAATAAAAGTTGGAAAGAAGTATTAGGTTCGCCACCTCCTAGGGGAACGACAAAAGTATATTCATATTATTAAATTAATTATTAATAAATTTTCCTTCTCTTTATTAAAATCTTTATTTATATGTAATTGTGCTAAACAGGAGGAGTTTTTAAAATGGCTAGAGTTTCACAAAAAAAAATGGCAATTCCAAGCTAAGCAAAGAGGACAACATAATAAGAAAAGAAGTAAATTATTAAACGATGACAACGAATCTAGTTTTGGTGTAATAAGAAATCCTCAATCTTCGACAACGTTATCTGGTTTCTTACGACGTGCACAGAAACAAATACTTCAGACTCCGTGGCAAATTGTTGAAGTACATAAATTAATGTTTTCATAAGTATCGATCTGTGTATATTACAAAATTTGATTTGATATATGTTCATTTAACAGTTGACCCCAACAAATGAACCTGGCATGTTTAGATTATGGATTATGGTGGAAAATGATTTGCGACAAGTACGTCTTATGGTACCTCGTATCTTTTATGTTAATAGTCGTGAAGCAAGATCTGATCCTGCTCCAAATCAATTGTGGAGAAAGTGTTCGAGAATTTTACCACGATCGCGTAAAGTTTATAATCTTTATCAATATTCAGTACCAGAAACCTTGTATCAACAACACAATCAGTAGGATATAATTATAAATTCATACGCATATAATCATACCATTATATACTACAACTAAATATTATAATATTTTCTATATATACATATCTTTTTTATAGAGGTTTAATTTCGGACTTAGCCAAACCATATATCGAAGGAATTTATGAAACTCAAATTTCATTAGAATTTCGAGCTATACTTCAATTAGGATGTATATGTATTGTGGATCCCAAGTCAATAAGAAAAATACCTGATGGAGCTGATACATTTTCATTAGATCAATTACAATTTAAAAGTATTGCTGTACAACCATATCTTCAACAGGTAGTAGAATTATATAAAACTTTTGAAACCTAAAATATTTTTGTGTAATATTTAAAAATCATTTCTTTTTTTAGTGGGAATCAATTAATTATATATTTTTATACCATCATTGGAGTGCAAATCGTCAAAGATCATTATGGGGATTATTTTTAGGTGCAAGTAAACGTATACATATATTTGTCTTGGATTCAGTTTCGTCTAATCAAATGCCAAATCTAAATACATTGTATACGAATGAGAGAGAATCAATGTAAGTTTATATAATTTATAGTAAAGTTTAATTTTTTTTAAATCAGTATTATTGTAATAATATTAAATATATTTGTAGGAAAGAGAAAATTGGAGAAGACAAAGTGAAAATATTACCCAATGGAATGAAATTTATAGTTAAAGTAGAAACTAATTTGCAACAAGTGTACAGAGTATTGCAAGCGTCATTACAAGCATATAAAAATGAAAAACATGGTAATACTATTATAATTTTGCAAACATCGATAGGTAAGTAGTAATTTACTATTTTATCTTTTTTTTAAAGGTATTATTTATTAGTAAATATTATTTAATTATTTATGACCTGTTTACAGATAGAACAACTCTAACTTCTGAAATGCCTTTGCTCCATGAATTTCCATTAATTAATACACATGTACGTGATGTTGAAAATTTATACAACACAATGGAGTGGCAAAAATTGGGTGCCAAAATGATGATTAGACATTATCTGAAAATTCAACAAATATTAGAATTAATGATAGAACAATGCAGATTCTTTCATGTTCCTATTGGAAACGTACCAGCTGATCCAACTCTTTTTGGAGCAGATTTATTTTATGCTAGACATTTACAGAAGAATAATTTTGTATTGTGGTGTTCTCCAACTGAGAAGCCTGACCTTGGTGGTAACGAAAATGACGACAGCAGGTAATCTTCTTTATTTTATAATTAATAAATATAAATATTGTGGACATTAATAAAATAAAAATAAACAAAAAATTACAGACTACTGAGTTCCTTTGAAGAAGTTACAAGTTGCGTTATTAATAATCCAGCTACGTATTCTAGTGTATGTGTAGAATTAGATGTAGAGAGTCTTGCGGTGAACACTTTGTTGCAACATCATAATGTTCATGTTATTGATGGTACTAATACATTTGTTGCATTCAACAACATACAAAAAGCATCACTACAGGTATTAACATTATGATTCATATTTGTTTAGTCTATTATATTTAAATTTAACTTTTTTTATAATTATTAGGAAATGGTAACAGGTGATAATCCATCTGCCATGATTCCAAGTTACGATGAAACTACTCTATGTAGTCCAGCTTTTAAAATATTACAGATTATGGTGAACGCGTGGTTGCGAGATGTAACAATTTATAAAAATATCTTTGCTGATTATCAAATAATACATTTCTATAGGTAATTAATAATCTTATTGACTTCATTTTAAAATTCAATTTTTAAGCTAAAACATTTTAATTGTTTTTTAAATATTTCAGGTGGTTGCGCTCAACTAATGCATTGTTATATGATCCTGCATTACATCGTACATTATGCAATTATATGAGAAAATTGTTTATACAATTGATAGCTGCGTTTAAGAATCTTGGTTGTATCATTGTATTCGCTAATTTTAATAAAATTGTTGTATGTACAAAAAAAAGAACATTATCAGACGCATTGGGATATATAGAATTTGTTGTTACTACCATACGTGACAAAGAACTTTTTCATAGCATTGAAATGACTTCTGAACAATGTTGGGAGTACTTAATTTGGTTAGATTTTGTAAGTTATTTTTTATATCATATAATTCATGAAATAAAATATATATCTTCATTAAATATCTTTTTTATGTACAAACAGTATAATTATGCTGGTATAAAAGGAAAGATGCCAAAAATTACTGATGAAAGTACTACACAAACTGATGACAATAATCATGGGGAAGAAAATTGTACTCCAAGTAATTCTATTGCTGATAATGATAATGATAATGACGCAGTAAGTTTCAATTTTTAAATTTCAGTTAGATTGATGACATTTAAATTAATAATTCTATCGTTAATGACATGTTTAGCCTGAAATTGTAATGAATTGGAACTTAGCATCTTATTTACCTAAAGAAGCAGCTTGTCAAAGTACTTTTAATGCAATTATTGCTGGATATATAAGTGCTACTTATCAACATATATGTAAAAATGAAGAAACATCTGATACTCTTTTACACAGAAAAAAGAATTGTAGTCAAGATTTTACTGCACCGCTTGGACTTGGAGCATTGGAAAGTACAGCAGGATTTGCTAAAAAACTTATTTCAGGAGAAATGTCTCAAAAACTCTTTCAGTAAATATTTTATATTTAATTAAAATGTTTGGTATACGTGATATTAATGTTTATAGTATTATATTTTTATAGGATTGTACAGAAAATATATAAAAAAATGCCAGAGAAAGTATTAACGTCTCGAGAATATCCTGATTTAAATTTGGATGGTAAAGATAGCAAAACAATCAATCCAGCACTTGAATTAACAAAATCTGTATGCAAGGTACTATTTTTATTTTATATATCTGATATTCATTTT
The DNA here is from genome assembly GCF_001465965.1 of Polistes dominula. Next base: position 3,828,271 of record NW_015148974.1, on the reverse strand, counting down.
AGTACACATAATATACAAAATAAATCAAAGTTTACATTCAAATTTTTAATCATAGGTTTTATCTTTGGACAAAGAACTTGAGAACGAAGTATACGATTTGCAAACAAACTTATTAAGATTAATAAGAGTGAATAGTTTCAGTGACGAAGTTCAATGGAAAGACCCGTGCATATCTATGGTATTACCTGAGATTATCTGCAAAGGATGTAATCATACTAGGGATATTGATCTTTGCAAAGATACTTATGTTTACGTAGAAGATAATAAGTAAGTATAATTATATTATCGCATAATATTATAATTATATTACAATATTATAATATTTAACACTGAACCTACCACACAATGGGTTAAATGACTTTTTAAAAAATTTTTTGGCAGAATTTCTTATAAATTATAGTGCTATTTTGTAAGTTAAGAATTTCTATTGTATAAATGGTATATTTTTTATTATACGTACATTGTAATATAAACTCATATGAAGATTGGTCATTTGATCAATGGTCATTTGATCCATTGTGATAGAAATAGGTATACATGAAGCAACAGTGCGTTTAGTGTTAAAAAATAAATAAGTAATATTTTTTATTGTCATACTAGGTACATGTGGAAATGCCCTCTATGTGAAACAGTTTATGATAATAAAGAAATCGAATTTTTATTAATAAATACATTCAATCGCAAGAGTATGGCATACATACTACAAGATTTACAATGTAGCAAATGCCTTGAAATTAAGAGAGGAAATATGGATGAACGTTGCACTTGCGGTGGCGATTATAAAGCATTGGTGCATGTAAAAGAAATCGCGCAATATGCACAAAAATGTAAGTCCATAGCTAATAAATGTCAAATGAGTATTTTAGAAGAAATGGTTAGCAGAACAGGACTCTTACCGAACGATGGTTAATATTAAGTAAGATTTTTTTTTATATGTTTATAATTCTATTATAATAAAATTTATGAGAATTCAAGTTTTCTTAAATTATTTATTTATTATGTATATATATTTTTACAATGAAAATTTTAAAATATTGAATGATTTTATACATATATTTTCTACTTCAAAATCATATTAGTATATTTAACTTTTTGATACACCTGAATCTATTGGTGGATCTAAAACAAATATATAAACTTATTAAATAGTATATCATTCATTCATACAAAAATATTTAAAAATTTAAACGAATAATTGGAATGCACAACGTACCAGTAAAACTGAATGATGGGAAGTCGGACATTTTTGTACCAGGAGCGCAACCAAACTGATTAGCGAGTTTTTCTAATTCAGATTTTCTTTCCTTTTCAATATCTGGAGTCGGGTCAACTAATTTTCCACCCCTGTAATTAGAATCAAAAATATCAATCCAGTAACTTCATTTCATACATAATAAAGAATCGAACTAAGTACGAGAAATAAATGAAATTAATAATAATTAATACGTAACACTTACTGACTCTTATTAGCATATTCACGAATTTTATCTATAAATAGTTGTTGGATGGGATCAGTTGCTTTCTGAAGAGCAGGTGCTAATATTCCCACATTACGTTTAAATATTTTTGGAGCATTTACAGAAAGACGTAACCTCAACATTTTTATCTAAAACGGATTAATGTCATTAAATATTAATATTTATAAAATTAAAAAAATTCAAACGATATAAGTAACAAAATTTGTTTATGATAACATGATTTTCTTTTCTTATAATTTATAAGAAATAAAAATGTAAATTATTACATCTCTACATATTTAATCTTACGTAATAAATAGTACAATTAAACGGATTTATTAAATACTTTTGTAAAAAATATAATAAACTTTATAAGTTAATATAAGTACAATTTAAATAATATAAAACTAATGTCTATTAAATAATATCGAATTTTCTTACATTCTATTTTAATGAATGAAAAATATGTGCAAATATACTATACATGAACTGTAATATCTAATTGATCGAACTGTCACTACGTGTCACTACTTGTCATTGATATAACCATTAAGCATGCGCAATAACAATTAGAAAAAATATCAATTCGATTTATCGATAAATATTATTACACAAGTAAATAAAATGGTCCTTTTTATTATTGTATTTATGCTTATTTTTAAAACAATCTAATATTTATATAAGTAAGAGTAATTAATTAACATCATGTTGAGCATAACCTATTAAACAAATTTTCTGACAACCAATAGCAAACAATGACGCAAAGTACAACCAATAAAATGAATAATTTTTGAGGAATTAATTAATGGTTACATAAAAATTAGTTTGAGATATTCAGATATTGAAAAGTTTATTTAATATTTTGTTATAACATTATACATTGGGATTATCATTTTCAACATTGCCACTATCAAGAAAAGTTCGAACTGTTATTGATCTGACGAAGGATAAGAATTGTAAGTGGCTCCCTCCTTCAGTAATGCTATATAACAACAAATTCGTGTTCTACGTTATTAATTAAATGATTTCTTTTTACAGTAACGCTAAGTATATTAATATTTCTTAAATGAGGAAGCTAGATTTACAAGAATCGTGGGGTGCCGATCGTTTAGAAGCTGAATTGGAGGCTGCTCGAGATGGACTAAAAGGTCTTGATCGAAGTATTAGAAAAATTTTGGGCCGGGACCTACCTGACGGTGAAAACGGACCACTACACCCCACTTCCAGGTTAAACATACCCAAATATTTATTTTTTCAAATATGAAATTATGACTGGTGTTAATTTAATGCACATTTTATTTCTAACTAAAATCTTTCTTTATAATTCAAGATTACACTTGCAATATGTGTTTGGAAACATAACCTAAATATACCAATGATATTTATAAGTATTAACTATTAATTTAATTTCTCTTCAGATTTTAACAACTAAATGAAATGAATAATTAAAAATATTGGTGCAATAAAGTTGGCTCCCTTCATAAATTTTTAGAATATTAAAATGTAATAATTAGTTGTATTATTAGCAGACTTTCCCAAAAGCGACCATTGCAGGAAGATCGTCGACGAGTCGTATCAGATTTCGTAAATAATGAAATACCGGGTACAAAAAGGCGTTGGCAGGCTTCTAATGGGGAACCAAAAACGGTATTTAGTCGTTTGAGTGCACGAGTTCCTTCAACTGCTGATGACAGTGCGGATGAAGATGACACTGCCATTAAGGTAATATTATTCTTTTCTAAAATAATAAATAACATTAAATAGTTGTCGTTTCTTATAACATTATACATCTTTACATCCTCTTATTATAGCCAGCTGTGTCATCGAGAGTTATTGCTACGCCAAGAGAAATTCCTTCTCGTCAAGAAGTAATCAGAAGAGAAAGAATAGATGAGCGTAGTCGACAAAGGAATAAGCGAATGTTCGGTGCACTTTTGGGTACTTTGCAAAAATTCAGATTAGAAGAAACCAAATTAAAAGCTAAGGTACTTAATAAAACACAAATAAATTATATTAATTTCTAGAATTAAAGGTTTTTTTTTTTAAATATAATTGTAGGAAGACAAAAAAGCAGAAGTAGAGGCACGAGTGGAAGAAGCACGGAGAAGAGAAAAAGAAGAGTTACGACGAGAAAGACAACAATTATTTTTATCGCGTAAACGACAATTAGCAGAAGTACGAGCATTAGAAGCTAAGTTAGCACGAAGTCGACAGTTCCAAGATTGGCGTGCTGCGCAACTATCACTTGCTTCTTTTATAAAGACGCGTACCCAACCTTCTATATATTATATACCAAAACGAAAAAATTCTCAAACTGAAAGTTTACTTATTCAATCTGCTAAGGATCTTCATGGTTTGTATTTGCATATATTTATATTGTAAATATATTTTTTATTGTTTTTCTTATGATAATTTTTCTTTTTTTTTTATTAAATTTACTATAGAGGATATTGACAGAAGGGAAAAAGTATTGCTTGAGGAATTAGAGCTAATAGAAACGCAAATAGGTTTGGGAAAACAACAACAAAACTTTGATAATAACACAGTATTGGCTGCACCTGAAGAGGTGTCTCAAACTGTAGAAGAAGGTGAAGAAAATCGTGATCCTAATCCAGACAATAATGTAGAACCAACAAAAATTGATGATATAGATGTATCAATTAAGATGGAAAAGGATGAAGATAATGTTGAGAATGCGGTTGAGAAAGACGATGATAAGCAAGTGGACCAAATCAAAAAGGACGAAAACAATGGCTAGCATTAAGTATTGATAATCAGTTTGTACATATAACGTACATTAGATGGTCCTGTCAAGAGATTAGAGAGCTTTTTTATTTAATATTTTTTAATAAAACACACGTGGTTTTATCTCTCGAATCAAAAGAAAAGAAAAGAAATAGCATTGATACTGAAGTAATGTTCAAAGATAATTTTTCTGTGAAAATATCACTATTCTATTATTCTTGTGAAAATAACAAACAAACAAAAATCTACTTTTAGAATTTTTAATCTACTTCATAAAAATATTAACAACGGGATCGGATGTAAATCTTTATTTTTTATTATTTTGGATATCTTACAATCTGAAAATTTCAAATTCTTCTTTAAATTAAATAATAATCAATTATTTTCAAATTAATATATAAATACAAATTCTATTCTCACAAAATATGTGAAAAATAAAAAAAGACAAAAATAGTTATTGGTAATGTTTCATTTTCTATAAATCGAATAAACAAAATTTAATAATTTTTTACTTGTTAATGTATAATTAAGGTGTATAAATTTAGTCATTTTTCTTTATAGCGAAGCTAGTGGGGTATTTTTTTTTATATTCATGAACATTATATTGTCTTTATTATGCGAAGTATTTAAACCGATGAGAATATAATTACGTGTTTATCAGAATATAAGGTAAGCAATAATGCGTGCAATATATTCTGTAATAAATCCAGCTGTAGGTTTGGACCATCTAAGCGTGAATTAACCCAACTAAATTGTTCGAATATAAAATAAGAAAAGAGTGATTGCAGTCTTGGTTGATTTAAACTTTGACTACCTGCTTTCTTTTTTTTCTCTTTAATGTTCGCAATATTGGAAGGAATATAAATTGTAAAAAAGAAAAAAAAAGAACAATATTAAAAGAGTAAAAATAATAGAAATAAGAGATAGCTCAAAGACTGTACACTTTTTTCTATTATCAGTAAACAAAAACAAAAAAGAAAAAAGAAACTTCTTCAGCATGATTGTATAACATGAATTCTTGATACAGTAAAATTCTCCTCTTGTATATTCTCATATTGTTTTCTCTTTTCATTATAATTATATTTCATAAGATATATATATATATATATACAACTTTATATAAATAAACATTTCTAAACGTCTGTAAGGATAAGTAGGGACGCGAATAAAAGTTTTCATTAGATTTTATGATTTTAATGACACAATTTTTATACTCTTTGTATAAACATAAATGTATATACTTGTTTGAATTAATGTACGTTTTGTGAAAATACAAGAACTAAAGAAAACAAAAGGAAGACGATAAAAAGAAGGTAAGAAAGATAAGAAGAAATGAAGAAAAATTGTCGAATAAATGAATTAAACTCTATTCGTCAAAACTAAACATTTTCTACGAAGAAGTATGAAGCATTAAGAAAACTTACTCGAGGAGAGCTTGAAAAACGAGACAATTGTATGATCAAAGGGAAACGTAAAGCATATCAAACGAAAAGTGTGCGTCCTGTGTGTCGATTACTTATGTTAGAAGGTTTCTCTGTGAAGGAAGGAAATGAAGGAGAAGGCAAGGTTGCTTTCAAAGTATGAAAGAAAGAAAGAAAGAGAAGAAGAGGGGGATAAGGTGGTGGGAGTTAAACGTTTCACATTCATTTAGTAATTTACACAATTTAGAAGTCGATGGCATTAGGTCTCTACGGATACGTGGAAGGCGACTCCCACCTCAATCCATCCTCATAATAACTGTGCAAAGAATAGGGTGGGGATGGTATGGAAAAGAGGGAAAAGGGGTAAAGAAGAGGAGGAGGAAGGAAGAGGGAGAGGGGAAGGTGTTCCGCCATGCAAACTTGGAATATGGCTAATGTGTCTCCGCCAGGCAACTCTTCGGCATACAAGAAAAGGGAAAAGAAAAGGAAGTAGAGATTCAAAAGTCGACGTCGCCGTCGTCATCGTCGTCATCGTCGTCGGCAGCATCGGTGTCGGCGTTCGTCGTCGTCGACGACGGATTAAAAGAAGAAAGGGTGTACATAAGAGAAACAGAAAGAAAGAAAGAGAGAGGAGACAAGGAAGGGTGTAGGCGCGCAGAAGCGTGAAGCGTGCGCGACAAGAGGGACAAGCACTCTGAGGAAGAAACATGAGAGGAGCCGACACGAGGCCAGGGGTCGTCGAGCTATTTGTACCGCCGAATGTAAAACGGGGAAAGAGGCAGGCCGCTTTCCTACCACCGCAAGAGGGAACTCAATGTCTTCGTCTTTTTTCATAGGAGAGAAAGAGAGAAAATGAGAGAGCACTGAGACTTTCTTAATTATGCGCTCCGCCTTCCTCTTCTGCAACCCTCTCTCTTTCTCTCTTTCTATTTCTCTTTCTTTCTTATTCTTATGACTCTCTTAGAGACTGGTATGCAAAATAGCAACATACAGGGCGTTTCGAAAAAGCATTTAATATTTGAAATTTATATGGTATTTATTAGAACAATATTTATAGGATTTTTATTAAAAGATGCAATATTTTTAAATGATTTTATTTATATGAATGTTGTTATATTATATATGTTGATAGTAATTTGTATTGAACAATTTTTGAAAAATGAGAGAATTATTAGATTACATGGTACAATTTAAATTGAACATTATTTAAAGTTCATTCGCTGTAAGTTTTTATTACAGATTTTTAAGGTACAGAAGTAAGATTTATAAAAATGGATCACACACACATTTATGGAGATTTCAGAAAAAATTAAATTTCAACAATGGAGAAATTAAAAACCAAATATTAAAGTTCCGATTTTCAGGTATTTATTTGATATTAAAACCATCGATCCAAATAATATAACAGTTTATATCTAAGCATTTAAAATAATTGCTTCTTTCCATGAAGATCCTATACAAATGGGTTTATGAATGAATTTCTACTAATATTAAAAATAATGATTGTTTTTTTTAATTTCGTCGGTTTTCGAGAACTTTCATTCTAATTATAAATTAAAGGTTCGGTGAACGCCCGTCACCGCAAGTGAAGGAGACAGGGAGAACCTTCTTAGTTTCGGCAATTTATATTAGCGCATTTCCATCATGGCGCAGTTCCTAATCGAGCGAAACGCTTCCACGGTGGCGTCGTACCGTAAGAAGAAACATCACGAGGAAAAGATATTGCGCCTGTATTTTAAGGATCTCGCTAGCATAAAAGAGGAACGAGCATATTTATTTCACGATTGTTATTATTTCTTATTTATCAAAAACGGTTAGTTGAAAATTCGCGCCAAAAAGATGGCTGCCTTTTTCCTCATAGATCGAAGGAGAATTTCGTTTAGTTCAAGTTTTTGATAAAAAATAATGAGAAAACGAGAAAAAAGAAATCAAAACACGCCGATATGATGGTTTTCTCAAGAACGCATAATAGTAACGAGTTCTCATTTAATTTCGTGCTCCCGTCGTTCCTTTTAAACTAGTATAATAGAATACTGTGGGCGGAGTAGGAACGAACGTTCAAATTTCAAAGGGACTGCTTCTAACGCCGTTCCGACTGGCCTTCGTTATATTATGTGTGTCTAAATGTACAAAAAAGAAAAGAACATATAACGTTGTAGGTATACATAGAATTGACTTTACTCTAAAGGACGGACGAATCCCCCTTTTACGCGGAAGCATCTTTGCTGCTGTTACGCTTTTAAGTTAAATTTGTATGAGGAATGACAGGGATTCATTTTACAAAGGATTGCACGGGTTATTTCAATATTATCCTTTGATTAATATTCTAGTATTCAATAAAACAATATTATTTAGCTTTATGTTAATTTTAGATTCATCTTAATAACGATTCCTTTTACTTCGCAGAAAAAGCTACATCTTATTTAAATACCTACCTGTTAGAGAGATGAATTGTGATTGGTTGTTCTGTTTGCAGCCTTCCAAGCAAAGTCCGCCAAGAGTGGGTGTTTAACTTCGTCGAAGAGGTGGGATTTCACGCTCGATCGCTTCTGATTGGACGAAGTAGGAGCTTCTTCGCTTTTATAATCTTTGTATATACGAAAGGTTAATCCCCTTTTCGTCAGCTCATTCGGAGTTACAGAATCATTGCGCGTGAATTTTATGCATGGCGTATCTCTCTTCTTCGAAATTTTCCAAATTTATTTTTACGATTTTAAGGAATATAATATATGCATAAATATATATTATACTAAAAAGCTAAACAAAATATATATTATATAAATGGAAGAAAAAAATAATGAAGTACATAGTTCTTTTGTAATAATTGAACATCATATATTTATTAAAATAACACATTATGTCGCGTACTGATTTTTTGGTATTAATCATCAACTCAAATATGTTAAATACTGGTAATACGTGTGTATATGTACGCACGACGTGATATGAATTGCTCGTTGACACGAAGTTAATACTTTCTCAATGATTCTTCTTTTACATAGAAATGTGATATATGTAATATATTTAGGCACATTAAGTTATTTATTGAAAGAAAAATATATATATATATATATATATATATATATAATAATTCATTTTGATTTTACAAATATCACGTTTATATGCCAATTACGAAATTATTTCGATTACGTTTAAAACACAAATTTTTTTCTTACCTTACCAACAAGCATACATATTTACTTGTAATATGTATTTTATAGATAATCTCGTATGGATGACAATAAACTGTTAATATTTGTTTCCAACAAACATTAAAGATCTTATTGAACGAACGTTTAAACAACGTACCGGCCGCTGAATTTATTGAAAATGTTTTCTCAACGGCTACTAATGAGACAAAGAGAATGCAATAAAAATGACGTTTATATGTTTTCAAAATAATCCAGGAAAAAAAGAAAAAGATTTTCCATTTTTAATAACAAATAACATTGTAACACTTTCACCAGAGATGTAACACATTTTTTTCCAAGATCTTCTTTTTTTCGTTATTGTATAACTACCATTTGTAATAACAAAATTTGCTATAAATGTGACGATCTCTTAGTTTTTGCATGCATGTAAATAATGAATGCACTTCACTAAAATATCACTCCGTTCATTTGCGCAAATAATTTGGTAGGAAGGAAGATAGAATGAAAGAAAGAGATAGAAATAGTCTTTGGTATTTAGAATACTTATAATGTACTTCCAAATTGGGTTCGTTAATTTATTCGATTACGAGTCATAGAATCGAATTTATGAAAGGCACTGTTTCGTTTTTTTCTTCACAAAATTCACACAACTCCAGATTGTTTTAATTGAATAATAATCAGACGAACACACACAAATGATCGATCAATGATGAACATATGAGATGTCGTTTATTGATCGGATTTTAATTACACGGACTGGCAGATTGACCACTCGATAATTGCATCATTATTGGTTGGACCGAGAGAACCGATGAGAGAACGGGCGACCCGGTCGCATGCGGTCTCAGGTTGTCCGGATGATGATGATGATGGTGATGATGGTGGTAAAGAGCGGAAGCGTAATACTGCTGTTGTTGATGGTGATGGTGATGATAGTGATGATGATGATGATGTGCTTGATAAGAGAGACTTTGGTATCCACTCGGTATTGTTTCTCTGGTATTATTATTATTATTATTATTATTATTATTATTATTATTACTATTATTATTACTATTATTATCATTATTATTGCAGAGGCTATCGCAACTGGCATTACTACTACCGTTATTGCTATCGTCGTTATTATTAGCATTGCAGTTGCTAGTAGTTGAGGTACCGTCATTGTTATGTCGATGATGCAATTGATTATTTAGCTGTTGATGATGATGATGGTGATGATGATGATGATGATTATGATGACGATGAGAAAGATCGTGGTAGTTAACATTGTTGTTGTTGTTGTTGATGTTGTTGGTAATGTGATTATTGTTATTGTTGAAAAGAATGCTTGTGCAATGAGGTGAATCAAGTAAAGAGAAATTATTGGTTGACATGCCATTCGATAAAATATCCTGGACAGTGTGAGGACTTGGCCACTGAAGAATACCAGCTGTTGCTGCAGCTGCTGCTACCGTCATCGTTGCTGTCGTAGTCGTCGTCGTTGTCGTCGCTGCAGTTGTTGTTACTATTGTTGATAGTGTTGTCAACGTTGCGGTTGTAGCTGCTATTGCTTGGATCTCACCACTGTTGTATATCAAGGACGCTGACGATGACGTGGACAGCTTGACCGCCGTTGACGTACCAACTGGAAACGCAGCGGTACCAAATTGGTAGGAGGTTCGTTTCGTATATGAATAGGCCGCGCTTCTATCAGGACGGAAGAAAGAGATGAGACTGTTGCCTGACATCCCGTGAGCTCACTGCTAGAACTGAATGTATACTACAGGTTTGCGATGGACGCATGTCGTTTTAATCATTCGCTCACGTCCTAATTAAACGGTTAAATCTTCTTGTAATTTTCTTTCATTTTTAAATACTTTTAAAATCACCGTAGATATTATTTACATTTATCATATTAATTGATGAAATGTCGTGAAAGTGCATTTCTAATTCGCGTAAATCTGTATTTAAGTATCAACCAAGTAAGAGCTCTTATTTAAAATTGATAAATCGACTAGATGGGTACTTACTTACTTACGAAATTATTAATATCTCTACTTTCCTATGTAATTAATCACTGGCGTTTGGATCAGACTGATTTGCTAACTACTTATGTTAGTCAAATACCCACTCGATCAAGTGGATAATAAGAGCTCGGAATATAAATACTTCAGACGATAATGGAAACTTTGGCGTATAGAAGAAAAAAATAAAAGAAAAAGATTCAGCGAATTGTGATAATATACCAACCTTGATGGTGATGATGATGATGATGGGTTGGTGAAGGTGTAGCGTGATACGGTGCTGGTGGATACGGTACTGGACAAAGTGCTGCACCAGCAGCAGCAGCAGCGGCCGCATAAAGATGATGATGATGATGATGGGCAGGATGATGCGGATGATGATGCATCGTCGTGGTAGCACCAACCTTGTTGCGTAGTATCCTCGATATGCTTGAAACCGATGGCACGTTGTATTTATCGCAGACACCGTCGGACAGTAAACGGTCTCTTATTTCCCAAGCAAATATACCAGGGTCCTTAAGTTTTAATTGCTTTATATATTGCACGACTTTCGGTGTGGTGACACGTGGCTTGCTACCACCGATCGCACCAGGCAATATACTTCCGGTTTCATGGTAACGTGCAAGGATTTTACTGACGCATCCATGACTGACACGTAACTGTCGTGAAATATCACACGGCCTGATTCCCAATTGTGCTAATTCGACTATTCTCAAACGTACTGCGTTTGGTAATGGTCTACCGTTTACAAACACCCCACCCAATTGGTTCACCTCGCCATATTGCTGTTGCTGTTGTTGTTGTTGCTGTTGTTGTTGTTGTTGTTGTTGTTGATGAGGGTGATGATGTTGGTGCTGATGTTGATGTTGGTGTTGGTGTTGGTGCTGCTGTTGCTGTTGAGTTCCGATCTCGCCAGCGCTGCTTTCTGTCATTAAGAAAGACAGTTTATTATATGTTTATGATATAAGTATTATTTTATTTAAAGTATTACCTATATGTAAATATTATATGTGTAACATATTAGTAAGATAGATGATATTTCTCCGATAGGCTTTTTAAGTTTCATTCAAAAAGAGAAAATAATGAATGCTTCTTGTTCGTTAAACGTTATATACACTCATTTCCTTCGCACTTATCAACGGTTCTATTCATGAGGAGAGCCGACTTTAATGTCGATTTCTTTTGATTGTCTCGATAACTAAGCGAATTCATTTCTAGAAGGAAAATTCAACGATCCATCAACGAACCCGGTTAAGGATGGTAGTCGCTTTTTGCTTAACATTAAAAAACTAATCGTATCCTGAAAGTGATTAATCATTTGTCGGTTACTCAAAGGAAAATCAAATTTAAATAAAAAAAACAAATAACTACCCTAAAATAAATCAAGTCATTTCTAAAAAAGAAAAAAAATATGAAATTCTTCTTTTTTTTTTCCTAAAAAAATGTCAATGATTATCTGAGATAGATCGTTAAAATGTCTAATTTCGTTTCTAATCCTCCCCCTTGTGTTTCTTGACATCATTTTAATCTTATTCGTTTAGTTATCTGTTATATGTTTCGAGATCGATAAGAAGAACAATAAATTACAGAGATAATGGTATACTTATTTACATTCTTATCCTGATTATTATACCTTCTACCATGATTACTCGTTTTAATGAGATGCAGATGTAGAACGTTTGGCAATGAGGTAACTGAGAACCGTAGGAGACTCGCGTTAGTCCGTATCATCTTACCGTAAAGCTTAATTAGCAAACGGTTACCCCCACGTACCAGAGAATCGTCCCTACTAGCATTCCAAATCCACCGAAAATTCTATTTCTCCTGATTAACCGAACGCATGGCGATCTGTCGTGCATAAGAACGGCAGGAAGCTCTATCTTTAAACCCAGAAAATCTTCACTGTTTCTCTTTCTCTTTTTCTCTTAGACACACACGTTCCAATTACGTCGAAAACAAGTGACACATGTTCTCCCGATTTTCCACATAAGTATCTTCTATTCACGTTTAACCTTACGAATTTATAATTTTAATATAATGAGCCCCCGCGCGCGCGCGTACCAATGGCGCCTCAAATTTAACTCCATTTGTAAATTCATTCCTTAAATTTCATGAACTTATTCATACCATTAAGAAAATTTCAATTAACATTCTCAGATCTATAGAAATATTTTATTTTGTTAATAAACGTCGGTACCGAACGAAAGAGAATTATTAACATGCGTATATTTTATGTAGACATTTATTGCTATATTTATGTCTATTTTACGTTTATTATTTGCTCTTACCGTTGGCTATCATATTTATTATTTTTCTTATGTGTAGATACTTAAATATAAGTACATATATACCAAAATACATAAGTATACACACTTGTTATAAAGAAAAATGTTTTTTATTTTTTAAATTTGTCAATTTTATCAAAACCCTATTATTTTTTTTTTATTTCATTTTGAACTATTAAAATATTTGTCAAAATCAAATCAAATGAATATGCTTTTCCCTTAAATATCAGGAAATCTAAGGCGACTTTTGGGTAAACTCTTGAAGAGGATACGATAAATAAGAAAAGGTCGACGTAAAGGGAACCCTTTTTGGGTGCCTCCTCTTATTCCTGGAAGAAGAGTTTCGTCTGAGGATGGAGCTCTCGAAGCTGCTGAGGGTCAGAGGGTAGGGTTGGGTAGAGTTCAGGGTAGAAGAGGGGAACTATAGGAGGTTATGAGCGGGAGGACGGTGGAATGGGAGTAGGTTGAGAAGACCGTTTTTGCGCGTCAACTGCATCGTCATTTTTTTCTACCAACTCTTTTGGCCCTCGTCTTTAATGACGATCTTGAATCTCCGTAAAGCAACTCACGGTACATTAAACGCGCTGAGTGATTCCCCTCTACCGTCGGGATGCTGTGTTACTGGACCGTATTCCTCTCTCTCTCTTTTTTTTTTATTTATTTATTTTTTTATTTCTTCTTCTATACGAGACCATTCCGATTGTCTTTATGGTGACTTGCACAAATTTCTAAATGTTCGTGTTATTATTTTCAGTTGTTTTATTTATTAGATTTATAAAATGAAGTCTTCAAAAATTGTTATGATAATTTTCGATAGTATTTTATAATTTTTGAAATTTATAAATATTTTATTGAAATTAGTTAACACACGTTAACTGTGCCATTCTTATTATTCTTGACTGACGTTTGTTTTGTCAATGGGACCACGAGAATCATCTGTGGTCTTTGTTTTTTGTTTTATATTTTATCTAAAGATTGTGGTTCTTGTACTTCTTTATCTTTCTCTACTTCATATCATAAAATTATATTTTAGATTATACTTTATTTTTAGCTGATTTTTTCATGAAACTAAATGTTGTCTACAATTTTCTTATAGATTAACCTATTTATCATTACCCTGACCTTCTGGACGCTATAATTTCTTTGATTTGAACGTTTTTTCCTTCTACACTCATTCTCGTATATCCGTCTACTCTCGTTTCTTCAACCCACAATTTTATATATTATTACTTTATATAAATTATTTTAAATGAAAGTACTTTAAATTAAAAAAAAAAAAAAGAAAAGAGCGAGAGAAAAAAGGAAAATAATTAAAAAACGTGACGTATTGTCGTTAAAAGTCTTCTCGCATCTCTTCCTTCTTCATCTCGATATGCGTTTACTCACACATTTAAGAAGAGTTAAGTCGTAGCCTTCTTAAGTCAAACATACGTGTATTACACGAGTGTAAAATGACTACACGCGTCGGATCCTTTGAGCACGACCATTCATCACCGCTCGCCAGAAAAAGTCTAATAATATTATGCGATCGTCTGTGTTCATGTGTATTTGTACATGTGTGTGTATGCGAGAATGTGTGTTCTCGCTTATGTATATGAGTGAAAGTGTGTGTATTTGTTAGTATAGTTCAGCGTTAGGATGAGATGATTTCTACCCCCGTGACAAGACACACACACATGCACACTTACGTTTCAATACTAAATGTTTGTGCATATTCGTGCGAAATAAGTCTAACTCGGGCTTCCATAGAACGCATTCGCATGATGCGCTCACTCGATCTTCTACAACGAATTTGTTCAGGTACATCCGTTATCTCTAGCATAGTTTATCGGCTTTGAATTTTATCTTTGTATAATGAAATATATTTAGCGTTTAATTATCGTAGATTTGTGATTATCATTAAATGGTCTGTTTGATATAATTTATATTTTTTGTGATATATTATATATATGAAAAATATGTGTGATATGTAATATTAATTCATAGTATAGAATATTTTATGTAGATACATTAATTAAATATATTTTTAGTAATTTATATATTTTTGTTATTGAAAATATTATTTCTTGATCTAAATCATACATTTAATGAATAATTAAAATACCTAATATGTATGATAATATCTAATTTATAAATTATTTTAGAATTTTTAAAAATAAATATTGTAGTATCTATAATTATAAGATAAAGTTAGTAATTTGAAATATAATCAATATGTTAAATAAAATAAAATTAATAATAAGAAAATGTAAAATTGAAAAAGAGAGGGTAAGAGTATAGGCATAGGTAAAAAAAATGAAAATACGAAGGGTGTAGGAGAAATGGGCGTGAACGATCTTGCGTGATGGATGTCAGTGTCACCCGTTGAACATATGTCCCCGCTTATATGGATGCTCAAAACGCGGCCGGTGTTTGTCTACCATCTAACTCGCTAATTATCGGAGCCCTGTTTGCCCCTTTGTCGGTATATTACTTATGCTTTTATAGAAACGAATTTTTGATTTCGTTTTCACGCTAGTTCATTCGTTCGCATGTGTTGTCGGTGATTATTAGTTCGGCTTCTTCTAATTTCGTTCAAAATTGTTTACTTTCATTTTCACATGAAACGTAGCTTTAATCGATTTTTTGTTTATGCTGATTAAAAAAATCAAGATCGTAGACGTTTTAATAATTTATAAATATAAAAGTCTTTGTTCGCATGTAATATTGGCATACTTCGAAGGTGTCATATTCAGGCGCCAATTCATTTATCGTATGTGTTTGGTTTGGAAGAAGAGTTCAAAATAACACTCGTCACGTGTAAAATTTATTATTATAGAAAATATCGTGTTTTACGGGCTAACCCTTAAAGTGCACATGGGATGTTTGACACCCCAACGAATTTTTGATCTCTCGAAAACGGTACTGAATTCGAAAAAATTGGTTATTTGTCGCCATATAGTGTTGATTCAGATGGGTATAAAACCTATTATATTTTTAAAAAGATGTATAAAACTACTTTTAAAAAAATTTCGAGGTTTAAATATTAAATAGCGGCTTCAGGAGACGCGTTCAAACACGTTGGGGTGTCAAACACCCACAGAGCACTTTAACCAACTTTTACCAAGTGTGCACTTTAAGGGTTAAACAAATTATTGCTTTTTTATTTGTAACATGAAACATACTTTGATTGATGATACGAACGACATTTTTTTTTAATATACTAGATATATTATTAATGATCAAAATTATTACATGATGTGAATAACAATTTCTGCGGACAAGAAAAATTTGTCTTTGCATTTAATAAGATAAGAAAAAAAAAAGAAAAATGTGTGTAGTTTTAACAAAAAAGTACTTATAAGTATCGACTATATTTAAGAGAAAGACTTTTATTTATTCCTTCCTCCTTTCTATTTTCTATCTTCGTTCTCCCGTTTCTATAACCCTCCCTGCGCCTACCTAAAATATATCCGTGCAAAATATATCTCGCTTGTACACGTTGGATTGGTGTATGGGTGTGCACGTGTGTTTGTAGCAGAGCTCGCATCTGGGATACGCGATGACAGTGGTACCGAAATATATTCGATCGAGGAACAAAAAACTTTTCGTGCCCTCAAACTTATTTATTCCTTTTTTCCACTGCAGTCAAAGTGGGAGCGTGCGTTTCACGTTTCGGTAAAGAATCTTTTGCGGTTCGATCCGCGGTTAGAGTTTGCTTTATGGCGACGTCAACGAATGTTCCCTCTTTGCTTACGTTTAATTTTCAGTCAGATAATTTCTAACCTTATGAGATTTATATTTTCTCACAATTTATAATAAATTTATTGAACCCATCTGTTATGCGCGTAAATAATTTTAATTTATAAAATTTTAATGTACTCTTTTTTTATATTTTATAAAATTTATACTGTTCCAAATTTTAATCAAATTTTAATACACCCAATTATTATGAGTATAGATAATTTTATTTATAAGAGATTTATATTTTTTTACATTTTATATTAACTTTATATACCCCCATAAAAGGTAAACCTAATAAATTGATATATATTATTTCCGCTCTTTACCTTATCCCATATATTCAACTTAGTTCCCATTTCTTTGTTCATGTCAGAATTATTAGGCAAATGAAAATTGTCTTCTTACACAAAGACACATCTATCGTTTCTTGAGTAATCTTATTATTACGCTATAATAAATCTTTAGAATGCAACATTAAGCAGCTCGTTCTGTTGTGGCAAGTGGCCAATCGTTGTCTACTTGCTAGATGTCACAAGAAGTCACGAGACGTCTATGCAAAATTCCATTAGTAATTCTAGCAATAACAGGCGTTAGCAATAACAGGCACATCGATGATTGAACGAGGGAGTCTTTTGACGAATGACACGATGATAGTTTTGTACGTCGTATTTAATAGGACGTGAGAAGTACGGATAATTCATAAATTCCAAGGGTTGTATATTCATTTGTTATTTCTCATCGTGATTATCCGAACAATTTGTTTTCTGACTTTTTGTAATGTAACACGTTAATACTTTGTACTCTTACAATTAATATTACAAGACAAATCATAAGAAATGAATAGTTTAAACGTGCGACTCATTAATATAAGAAAAAATCAAAAGAAATGTTACAAGAAATATTTGGACTACATTATAATATCTAAAGTAGTTTGTACACATATTTAACAGTAGCAGAAAAGAAGGAAACAGCCAGCCGAACAGATTTCAAAGGTAAAAACCTGAGAATTCTTCGGGAGCCAACAGAAATATTTGCGGAGTCCTCTGTCAACGGGATTTCAAGCATAGTCTGGGCACATTTTAAAAGCTACATTCTTTGTTTAACCAAAACAAACATTACTAATTGAACGTTAATAAATCTGTAAACGTGTTCTAGGTCTACTACGGAAAGGACTACTCCTCGAAAAAAGTACACCTGGATTTATCTACTTAGACCCTTTATGTTAAATTAGAAAATATTTTTCTCAAATGGTAGAAACAAAATGAGTAACACTTAAAACATAATAACTATAAAAAAAGTAACAAACAGACAAAAATAATATCGAATTTTTTCTATCTATTATCTCGATTATTTTTTTGCAAATGTTTTTTAAAATAAAATATAACAATACATAGAAAGAGAAAGAGAGAAAGTTTAATTTCTTATCAATAAAAGGCACAAATAGATAAATAGGTGAATGAACGACTAGAATATAGAAGTTAAGTATGTGATAAATTCAAAGGTGATGATAACGTACAATAATAATAATAAAAAATTATTAAATAATAGAGCGTATGACAACTTTGAATGATCTTTTTTTCTCTTTTTAAATTAGAATTTCTAAATTTGTTTCAGATAAATATCATTCTTAATGAAAATCCCTTTTGAATATTCAAATCCTCTATCTTGACCGTACATTTCCAATATATCAGACTACATATCGAGGTCTTGAACTATAGTCGCTACTATACATACATATGTGAATGTATTGGTGTCAATGACTTCGAAGATTCTTAACGTCACTGAAGAAAAAGCGGAGCCCGATAATGATAATATTTTTAAAACGTTATTCTCGATTCGATGTATGTAAGAATTAAATAAATGTAATACTTTATACGAATTATTTACAGTAGCGTGTTATGACTTCATGGGACCCCGAGGAAATTTTAATTTCGGAGTTCCCCATGTTTAATGTTGAATTTTTTTTATCGGGTTTAGATATTCTTTTTTATTTTTACAACAAATATCAGTTTATAGAATATTGATTTCATGATTTTTTATGTACTTCATTGATGGGGGGGGGCCCCAGAAAATTATCTTTTTTTGTCCATAGAATAATGTGCCACTGATTATTTAAAAGAATTCGTTAATTACAAATCACTCATCCGTTTTATTAATAATTTCCTTTCTTACTTCTAAACTCGATTATGTTTTACGAATAATTTTATTTATATTATTATTAATATTATCAGTACATAAATCTAATAGGAAATTTATATTGCTGGTATTATGATTTATATTGATGGTACAATGATTTGTTAAAATGTGGCAAATAATATTGCATAATGGATTTATTATTATTAACAATAATATTATTAATCTTTTATTAATAAAATGATGATTAATGTTATATAAAATCTTTCTGTCTCTCTCTCTCTCTCTCTCTCTCTCTCTTTCTCTCTCTTTCTGTTTAATTAAATTACACATTACAGTGAAAGTATTTAAAATGTTTGATTTAATATATATCATAAAGACTTTCCTTGATGTAGGTAATACATATGTACATAATTATGTTCCGCAATAACGCTTAATTATTAAAGAACGATTCTCTGGTTCACTAACTACTCGTATTTCGTTCTCGTTCAACGACGACCGATGTGCTTAAAAAAGACTGAAATCATGCGATAAGGGCTTAGCAGGGCATCCGGGACCCACAAGGTCAGAGGTTGTCAGAGAAATGAGTACAGCAGGCGTATTTTCTATGAATGGATCAAATCTCATTCTCACGTATCTCTATCTGCAGTATGTATTATCGTTATCAATAAATATATACACAAGTTTCTATATTGTATATAATGTCCCAATTTGCTTAAGGAAAAATTGAACGTCAATAATTAGATAAACGGTAATAATAATATCTGAAATTAATTTTATTTATTTAACGGATAAATCTGATTGATCATTTGTATTTTGATTTTTAAATATAAATAAGAAAAGTATAATTTAATAGATATTTATTTATAATTATTATCGCACATTAGGATTTTCTTTGTGCGAAAATATGAAATGTAAGAGTACAATGATAAAAAAAAAAATGCGATACAAATGAGCTATCCATTTTCTCACATTAATATTATAATTTATTAAACGATGTGTCAGAATGGCGCCAAACCGAGTCATAACACACACATTGTGCTGTCGTATTACTTTTAAATTCTAAAGAAAATAGGTCGAATTTAATTGAAACTCGCGCCTTTTCTTTCTTACTTTTGATTATATCTCTCAGTTTCTCTTTTAACACTCTCATTGAAATTTAGAAAGAGTCAAGAAAAGAAAAAATAATTACATCGACATCCAACGAGTGTAAAAGATCAAATAAATGAACATATTCTTAACAAGTAATCTGATACTTTCTCAACAAAAATTTGCTCTCTTCGTCATTTCCCATAAAACTTTATGAGAAGTTTATTAAAAAAAAAAAAAATCTATATATATAAAATGTAATAATTAAGTTCAGTCTACGAACCCTATTCAAATGTCAAAGAAGAAAATCTATTTTCATTTCAAGAATCTTGGAAAGGTAATAAATTTGGAATTACTGTTTCGACGAAAGTCTTACAAAAAGTAATACGACACTTTTCTCCACCTCCTGTTCCTCCTCTTCTTTCTCCTCTTCTTAACGAGTGCAATGATTCGTTCGATCGTGTTTTCAATATTTCTCGCACGATCTTTAACGGTACCAAAGAGTTTATATAATGAATCTAAATTAAATTAAATAAACAAACGAAAATAATACAGTCGAATTACAGACAAATAATATGATCAATTAATTTTTCAATTTATTATTCAATGTACTAACAAAATAAAAGTTATGATATTAATCATACATTCTAATCGAAAGTAAATAAATCTAATAATATTTATTAAACCAATTTATAAATATATCCTGTTAGTTTATGAAACATAAAACAATCGATGACATTTACATTCTCTCTCTCATTGTCTCGCATATTTTCAAACGAGATTATCGCGATATTCTCCCTCTTGTATTATAGACGTATGTACAATTTTTTAAAATAGACATATTTATAAATACTTGAAATCATTTATCGTCGACATATATCTCATTGTATTTAAAAAACAGACAAAAATGCATAATTAAATAAAAAAAAACCAAAAATATTAGATCACCCTTCTTATTGTTAGTAAATTTTACACGAACAATACTAACTAATTGTAAATTAAATATAAAAAGAAAAGTTAATGAAACAAAAAAGATATAAACTTATTTTATTCTCTTTTTTAAGTAAGAAATTTATAGTGCAACCTAAAATATATAAAATATTGAAATTATGAAAAATCGATGAAAGATTAATATCGATTATAATAAGCTCACCTAGGACGATCGGATCCATCGATACGCGCAAGAAGGAAAACCAAGTTTGCGTCCGTCGGCTACATAAAATATTCAAAGATCAATCGATCTATCGATCCACGGTCTTTCTCTTTCTTTCTTTCTTCCTCTCTCTCTCTCTCTTTTTCTTTTTATTATAATATTTTCTTTTACTTTCAGGGATAAAAAGGTTTGTCAAGAAATAGTCATATCATTCACGTTTGAAACCGTTTGTGGGAAAGTACACATGTGATGATGAAAAAACACTCACACAATCAACTAACAAAAATGCACACGCGACTATCCAGCACTCTAACACCTAATTACTCTACTTAACTTATATTACTTATTTATAAATTAAAATTTTCGCGCGCGTATGCGTGGCGTAATGCAACCCTAACGCAACGCGTGGCGCAACTTGTAATGGCGTAATGCCGGCAAAGCACTGAGAAACAACACTTTTACGTTTTCTTTTATATAAAAAGCTTCGTTTCTTTCTCTCAATTGCATGAGTACATTTTTGTCAATAACTTGTATGTATTAATCACGAAGAGATTACAAAATTAATAAATGTACATATGCGTGTTACAATGTGTATGTAAGTATTTACTGTGTTTATTATGTACGTGTACGAGAAAGAGAAGGAGAAAGAGAAAGACAGAGAGACAGAAAGAGAGAAAGAGATAGAGAGAAAGAGAAAGAGAGAGAGAGAGAAAGAGATAGATAAACCAAATAGAAAATAATGGACCGCAAAGCAATGATGCGCGGCTTGGCCTTCACAGCCTCGCACTGACTGCCCCGACAGATTTACCAGAGCAGAAATAAGAAATCTTCTCTCTTGACTCTCTCTCCTTTTGCCGCTTATATTAGTCCGTGGGGAAGGCAGGCCGAACACGCCGATACGACCCCCGCCAAATTATTTTCTCTTATTCTCTCTTTCTCATAGATACAACTTACATATACTCAGATGCATATGTGTTTCTCTTTCTCTCTCATCCTAGCGAGGATACACATTCGTGATGCGCGCTTCGTCAAGCGTGCGATATGCTTAACCGTGAAGGTCCCGCGAGTGAGTAGAGTGGCCACGCTTAAGGGGCGTGGCCAAACTCGCCACGCTCTCCGAACTCGCACGGACCATTGGCGAGTGCAGTGCGCCGTGAGCGTCTTTGGTTGACGCCTCTGCATTGTTCGTTCCTACCCTAAACGTTTCTTTTTCTCTCTTTTTCTCTCTCTCTCTTTTTCTTTCTCTCTTTTTCTCTCTCTCTTTCTCTCTTTCTCTCTCTCTTCGTCTCGCTCCGGTCTGACTACATAAACTACTCAAAAGATACTACTTACTCATATCCTCTCCTCTCAATCATATTTCACCCTCCTTACTCTACGTTAAGTGCATTATTTGTTATTTATCTGTAATTGTAAGAGATAATTCTTAATCCTTTTTATTATCATTCATGACGAATATACTACAAAGTTAATTTTTTCTTAACGCAATATTTGTAAGATCGTGATTGATCTTATCGCGTTTGAAAATTTTTTTAGACATTGGGTTTCTTTTATTACATTTTTTCATTTAATCTATCGTGAAAATTGTAACAAATAATATTCTTAATTTTAATAGCTTACAATTAATAAGTGTATAGCATTTACAATATAAAAATTAATATTTAATCGAAAGCTTTGTCTTTATTAATGGAAATTTATTTTTTTTCTGCAAAATTTATAAACAAATGTAAAATTCGCAAAAATTTATTTATGTCGTTCGAAATTTCGCTCACATTTCTTTTTTTTCTCGAATGCATACGGTACTGAGATTGTTCAACCAATCAGATGTTTCTGCGCTAATATACTAAAAGATGCGCATGCGCAGTATTTCTGTGATGTATGTCCCATGGGTTTGTTATTATTGTTCGTTTATTGTGTGTAATTCAAGATAAAGTTAAAGTAATAATTTATGTATTAAAATAAGAGTGGTTAATCTTCTATATGATTAAATATATTATCGGAAACATGTCTTGTTGAATAAGATTAAAACTTTGACATATCACCTATTCTAACCTCTTTAATATGTTATAATAAAGTTAATAATAATCGCGAGTGTTGTTTTTATGTATTAGATTTGAAATCTAAATTATTATTTAAAAAAATGGATTCGATATATGGATTTTATAATCAAAAAGCTTCAGAAAAAATTAACATAAAGGAATATTTTACTGAATATTCCGAAATCACTAAACCTGTTTGTCCTAATTTATTGAATTCAAAAGACAAGGAGAATTCATCTATCCTTAAATTAATGCAAGTTGATATATCAGATGAGGAAATGGATTTGTTGGAAGAATACTGCAGGTATATATATGTATAGGGTATTTTTTAACTGGTGATCAAGCAAGCAAGAAATAATTCTACATAAATTTAATTTATAAATTTCATTTTAAGCACAGACAATTTAACTGTACCTGAAGAGATGCCTAAACTGGAAATAGAACTACTACAGAAATCAAAACTTTTGAAAGGGACAATTAATATTACAAAAGATCATAACTTAAAAACTCTTCGAAATTGGAATGTGATAAAAAAAAACAAAGCTAATTATCAGTTCAAATATATTATCGAAAAATTGATTGTACGTTTATTATTCTTACCTATATATATTATTATAATTATTATTTATTTACATTTAATAAATATTTACAGTCTTATAAAGATGTCGAAATAACAGATAATAACACAGATAATTTGATTACACCGTACGAAGACATTTTCATTGACGTTAGAGTGTATAAACCTTTTATGCATTCAACAAACGTAATGAAAAATGTAAATAAACACTGTAAACCTATCCTACATCATGTGATAAGAGTGTTAGGAAGACAGATGCTCACTGATTTGCGCGATAAGATAGGATGCATGTGCGACTTAACAATTCCAGTGGAAGTCAGTGAGAATCCTAATCAACCATTACAACCGATGGCAAAAGTAAATCTTCATTTTTACTGTATTTAGTTTGTAATTAGTTTCTAATATAATTTTATTGTTATTTTTTTAGGATGTGTATAAGTCTGGCTTTTTTTATATAGAAGAAACATTTTATAATGACTTTAGAGATCCAACAAATATAGATTACAGTAGTCCGATAATAGAATGGGCAAAGGCTAGACATTTAGGACCATTCAGTATTGATTTTATGGAAAATATTAGAATAGATTCCCTTACTGTTCGATTTGGTTATCCATGGCTTTACATGCATCAAGGTTCTTGCGAACATATTATTGTATTCAGCGATGCAAGGTATATTAGCTTATGTATTTAATATTATATAAATTATAAAATGTAATATTTTTCATTGGTTTATTTGAAAATTAATATTTGTCTAGATTGGCACAACCTCACGACGAATTACATATATCTGAATATCCAAGAATTATTAGGATTAAGCAAGAAAAAACTGTATACTGTTACATGTGTGGAACTTTGGCTGCTCAATGGATTACAAAAGAACATGATAGAGTACCTCATAATCCTTGTTTTTTTTGTGAAATTTGTTTTAAGTCGTACAATTATATTAATGGTGAAAAGATAGGAAATTTTAAAGCATATCGTTATCCCTGTGATGCTAGTATTGCAAAAGAAACATTAATATTTGACGAACCAGACGAGCAACAATATAGAAGAATAAAAGAAGAAAACGTAGAACTAACAGAAAACGTTGACACATAATTGATATATAGAAATCCATATAATTCTAATCATTTCTTAGGAAACATTAATATATTGAAAATAATGTGTAAAAAATGTACAAAAATATAATTATTTCATTGATCGTTTCAATGATTGCAATTTTTTCAAATTTTCTTTTGCACTCTGTGAATGTGGATTAAATTCTAATGCTTTTTTATACATATATTCTGCTTCATTAACTTTATTCCAACGGTGATATAATACACCTACAAAAATATATAAAACATAATGTATTTTGTGTGTGTGTGCAGATATTAATATAATATTAACTATAATATTTATACAATTTATATATGAATTAAAGAAAATACAAACCTAAATTTGTATAAAACATAGAATCTATTGGATTTCTCGATATTGCTTGTTTAAAATATGTCTCCGCTTCTAAAAATCTACCTAATTTACCTAATATATTAGCAATATTAAAATATATTGATGCATGATCAGGAATATGTTGTAAAGCTTCGTTTGCAATTTTCAATGCTTCTTCTGACATACCTATAAATACGATACAAAAATTATTAAATTAATAACAATTTATTATTATTTGTAGAAACTATTTAATTCACTTACCTAGATCATCCAACAATATTACCATATTTGTCCATGCTCTTCTATGAGTTACTTTTAATTTAGTCGCATTTGTCCAAGCCATTAATGCTTTGTGATAATGTTTTTGTTCTAAATACTACAAGAAGAGACATTAGATATATATTTATCGAACTTTTAACAATTATTATTTTTTAATGCATATATATATATATATAAACTAATATTAATCTCTTTACCAAAACACCTAAATTGTAATAACAATCAGGATACTTGGGTTTCTGAGATAGGGCAGTCAAATAACTTCTTTCTGATTCTTCGTATCTTTTAAGTGCAGATAAAACTATGCCATAATTCATCCATGCTGTGGCAAAATCTTTTCTATAATTGTTAAATGTATATTTTAGTATGTAATTATGACAATGAGATCAAAAAAATTCTAATATATTATTTTTATAATCTGATATTATTAACAAGAAAAATATTTCATAAAATCTTACTGCAATGTAACAGCTTGTTTGAATAGATTTTCAGCAATATCATATTTTCCTTCATCTTTAAGTAAATTGGCAAGATTATTCATTGCTTGAGGATATTTTGGATTTAAACTATATAAAAAAAAGAAAAAAATAATCAGTCTGTTATGATATAACATTAAATAATTATCAAATATACTCAAATAAAAGATATACCGTAAGGCTTCTTCGTATTCCAATTTAGCTAAATTAAGATTTCCTGCATCTGCCGCATTTTTAGCAATATTATAATGAACTTTAGCATTGAGTGGACAAACGTCCAATGCAGATCTGAAAAGTGATTCTTCGGATCTCCATTGATCGCTTCTATTCCATGAACGTATAAAAAAAGTAACACACAAGAATGTGTAAAACAATATTAATAAATTTCTTAGAGATGTACCCTTTAAAAGCTTTTGCAATCCGATAACTACTAAGAGACAATATCCTGCTGAAGGAATATATAAAGTTCTTTCCGCTAGTACAAATCCAACAGTAAAAAAGATATTGCTAGCAGGTAAGAAAGGTACAACTAAAAGTGCTAATCCTATAATTGTACATCTGCAACAAATATTATGATTCAATATACTTAATTGAATAAAATCAAAAGTAAAATTTTAAATGAAATATATAATACCTTAAAAATCTATCTTTATGTGCTGAAAAAATGTGGACAATTATTGTACCTATGAACATCCAAAAAAGTATAATGAAAAATATCCTTTTATCGTATCCAGTAATCAAAGGTATGCAACCCATTGACCAATCGAAACACAGCCACACTGGACAAATTAATAACCACATATTTATGCTGTAAATATAACTATAATTGATAAAGCGAAGGAAACAATTATCCACAAATGATGCAGGATTGTCTACGGGTTGAAATTTTGGCGTTGAAAACTCCATAATAGTAAATCTCAGAGATAACAACATTATTGCGCTTAAACAAAGTACAAACATTCTAATAAAAAATGAACGATTTAATTTGGCAATGATCGTTGAGCTTATATGAGAATCTTTACTTGTTAATAACTTCAATATATCGTTTGGTAAAAATTCATTTATAATGACTAGATCATATACAATACAAATTCCCTGTAATTCATAAAATCATAATTACAAAAAAAATAAGTAAAGATATAAAATTATTTTCATACTTACAATCGCAGTAATACCAGTTTCTTTACAAAGCATTGCTATCAAAATACTTGTGATGCAACCAGTTATATTACACAACTTAGAAATAAAATGTTTAGCGATAATGCACTGATTGTACATTATAAGTGATAGCCACATAAATAACAAACATAGTAATTCTGCTCTACCTACAATTCCTGAAATCTTCATTTATTATTACGATAAATAATATCTAAATGAAATAATATATGTTACAATGGAATAACTTACAGCTTCTGTATGTACTGGATGTATCGTGAATAATACTGTCCCATAAAAAGCTAGATTTTGTTCTTTGTTACTTAAAAGAATATTGAACACATAGTAAGTTAATAAGGAAACAATTATATGCAAAATAATATTTGCAATGTGAAAATCTTGAGAATTTAAATGACCTCTGATCCAATATTGTATTCTATAAAAAAAAAAACCAAGACAATTAATATAATTTTTTCTATTAATATTTTAATATAAAATGTATATTTTTCTGTAATTTATAAATTACAGAATTTTGTACAATTGTTTACCGGAATGTTAAGACTGTAAGAGGACGATAAGATTTATGACTACCCTTGTGAGATAATTTAGTACCCCAAAAATCATTTTTAAATATTTTCCAAATAGGAGTTTTTTGAGCATCATCATTATTGACTATAGCTTCTGCATCATCAAATACAAATACACCATTATAACTATTTGCATAACATAACGATAAAATAATTATTATTAAAAGAGCCACTGGTAATGGAACACCTGAAATATTAAAAAATAACTATAAAATAATTTTATTAAAAATACATTTAAATTATTATTATCATTATTATTTTACCTGGAAGCTCTGTATTAATTTTAATTGCCATATTAAGGACAATAATACAAATTAATTATCAAGGATAATAACATCTTATGTATATATGTCTCAAATAGTTAAAAGCATATTGAATTAATTAAAACGAACAAATTGTCAATACCATAAGTAATAACATATTTATGTTATTATACATCATTATTACCGGTATTACAACGTATAGTTATAATTAATTTATGTATACTTAAAACTGATAAAAAAAAGAGAAATAATTATCAAAAAATACAGATTGATATAAGCGTAGTACCGCTATACCGCATTTTCTATGTCGTCGCATCAGACGCCAGATAGCGCTAGTAGTATAAAAAAACCAGAAGAGTGGGGAAAATAAAATCAGTCGAGTTACATCGTGATATTTTTCTACTATACACGTGGTCGTGTAAAAAATTCGTCAAGATGATTGACGTTAAAACTAAAAAACGTAAAGTTTCTAAAAAAACGAAAAAATCATGGAGAAAACACGTTGACATAACGGACGTTGACAATTTTTTAGAAGAAGAAAGGTTAGAGGAAAGATTAGGTGGGCCAGTTTCTCAAAAATCAGATAAAGATTTGTTTGTAATTGACAAAGGTATTGCAACTAAGGATATTAAACCTGTTGATAAAAAACAGCGTAGATTGGCCTTAAAAAATGCAGAGCCAAAGTGTTTTAGTATGTTAAAGCCGCATTCTCTTGTTCCTGATCCAATCGTAAAGAGAAATCGTGTTAGAACTCCAGAAGAACGTAAACACCCAATCCTACGTCGCAAGGAATTAGAAAGAAAAACAAAGGGTATTTTGAAATTGAAAGAAAAACAAGCAAAACAGGATAGAGCTTTAGCAGATTTGAAAAGAGCTAATCGACCTAAACGAGATGAATTTAAAGAAGATATTTGGAATAAAGAAGATCCTGTTTTATCCAAAATTGATACAGAATGGATGACTTCAGATACTATGAGACATACTCTTTCACATATGGGTTTAAAGAAAAGGAAATTACCTACATCCTTACTTAAAAAACCATCAGCTTTACCAGCAATAGAAGCTCCACATCCTGGTATATCATATAATCCATCTTACAAGGATCATCAAAATTTGTTAAATGATATAGCTCAGAAAGAATTACAGTTAATGAAAGAAGAAGCTCATTTGAATAGAGTTACTACTAATATGTTCAAAAAGGTAATTCGTATAAGTTTTTATATTTTATTTATTAAGTATTTTAAATAACTTTTGTGTTTTTATTTTTATTAGATTTCACCCAGTGAGAAAGATAAAAATACATTAAAGGAATTGGCCGAAGGCTTGCCTTGTAAAGAAGATAAAGAACAGTCCAACAGTGATAATAACAATGATGATACCGATATAGATCATGATATTAAGTCTGTTAATCCACCAGTAAAAAATAAGAAGAAAACTTTAGTAACAAGACGTAAGCAAAAGGAACAAAAAATTTTGGCAAATAAATTAGCACAAGCAAAATTGGAAAAAAAGAAAATATCTGATATATACAAGTTGAGATTACTTCAAAAACAAATAAGCATTAAAGAAAAGAAAGAACAAATGTTACAAAAGAAAAGAAATGAATTAAAGAAATTAAAATCCAAAGAAACGAAGACATTGAGTAGAGTTAAATTCGAACCTGCTGAACCTTCCTTTACGTTAGTAGAGGAATTAACTGGAAATTTAAGAAACATTGGACGTATTGGTAATTTATTAAAGGATCGTTACAAATCGTTACAGCAAAGGAATATTGTTGCACCAGCTAACCTTGTTGTGTAAGTATTTTTATTTTTCATTATTATTTATAAATGTGATGATAATTGAAAAGATGGATTTTAATTTATATAGTAATTATTAAATCAATAAAAATATATTGTATTGTTTTAGCAAACGAACCAAGGCTAAGGTAAAGAGATATATTAAACCGGATCATAAAATAACGTTAAAGGAATGAGGATGAAATGTATTTATATATAAATATAAATAGCAATGATTATAAAACTATATAATATTTTTTAATGAAAAATAAATGGTGAAGTAATTAAATTTTTACAGAGTAAAATATTATTAAAAACTGATAAACTGTATTGTTACTTATATAAGTTTCTCAAATCAGTGGTTCTAATATAAATTTAATTAATCAAAAAATTTTATTTTTGTTCCTTGAAAGTTTCAGTATAACTTTAATCATTACTGATTTTTGTTACTTCAAATTCTTCTGAAACTGAATCCTCTGCATTTGAATGTTCAATTTCAATAAATTCCTTAACTGATGGTGTCTCAAATAAAATTGAACTTTTATCTTTCATTAAAACTTCTTTTGATTGTTTTTCCTATATTATTCATTATTTAAGTAATCTGTCGATTTATTATCTATAAAATAAATCTTACTAGTTGATTAATACTAAATGCTTCCGAGGTGATTGATGGGAAGATTTCCTTTTCTATTATTTGAGTAGATTCTCTTAATTTAATCGATTTAGGTTCAAATCCAAGATCTCCATGAATGTACACATTACTTGATTGTGGTATAGATTCTATCCTTTATATTTATGTTTTAAATTAATATTTCATGTGATCTGATTGCAATTGAGTTATATAAAATATGAATATAAATACTAACGATTTAATTATAATGTTCGACATACAGTCTTGTCCTTCTAAAATAATGTTTTGTAAACATACCAACAAATTTGTTATATCCATTTGCGCAAAATTAGAGTTACTATCTGTCATCTATAAAAAGCAATTCAATTATTGTAATTTTATATAATTTAAATGTATACAATGTATAAAATGTATAATATGTAATATACAATATTTTAATTTTTAATTTATTGTACCTTTAGAGCGCATAATATAGCGTATTTAACATCATAAAGCGTTTCCCTACATTTCTTTATTTTACATTGTGTTTTCTTTCTAATATATTTTAAATTATTAATTTTAATTCTCTCTTCGTGTAACATAATTTCCAATTCTCTTACATGCACCTCACAGGTATTAGTCTGTGTTTGTGCGTGATCTCTTTCAATAAAATATTTCACAGGATTATATTGATTTAAAACATTGAAATTAATCAAACGTTTTTCTGTATCTTTATGTACTTCTTTTAAAATTTTCAATAAATGATTTTGAATGTTAGTAACTTTTATATTATATTTAGTATCTAAATAATTGAATTTGTTTTTTTCTAAAAGCATCTTCTTCGTATGCCTAAACGAAGTAAAATAAAACATTTGTGCACACAAAAATTATAATTAATAATAAAAAAATAATCTTACTCGAAGTTCTTAAATATTTTTTTATTGGAAAGATTTTCATTCATAATTTCTGTCAAATAATTATTCAACATAATATTTTCTCTTATAAGTTTATGAATAGGTTCTTGCATATACGTTGAAATTTCCATTTGAAAAATTCCAGCAGAGTCAAGAAGACGATTGTACATGTCCTTTTTAAGCCTATATTAATATTGATAAATATTAATTTTTTTATTTATAATATTCATATAATTATGTATTTGATATATACTTTTCTCTGTCAAGTTTAAATTTCCGTTGAATTTGTTTAACTTCTTCTTCTACTTTTTCTTCCTCCTGTAGTAGAAAATTATTTTTACTTTCTAATTTTTCTTGAAGAACTTCTTGCAACCTTCTATAATTTTCCAACATATTTATTTTTGCATCTAATAATGTATTCTAAAGTTGCTTATATTGTTTCTTTCAGTATTTTAATTTGTATTAAGGAATAGAAAAATATCGAAAAAATAATTACTTAATGGTTTAATTTTCGATGTCAATTCTAAACGTTTCTTCGCATATTTATCATTTATAAAATTGACTTTTTCTATATGAAGCAATTTATCGTTTATTATTTCTTTTTCTAGAACATTAAATTTTTTTTTTAAATTTTCTAATTTTGATAATTCGACAGACAAATGTCGCGTTAATTGAGCGATTTCATTAGCTGTTTCCGTATCTCTTGAAGTTAAAAGTAACTCAGTCTCTTCATAATCATTTATAAGTTCATCGTTTAGTTCTTGTAACCTAATAAACATTAAGACTTTTCAATTAAAAATATCTATTTTAATATTATTACTACATATATCAATACTTTATACTTTTGGATTTTGTTATTAATATTATTAATTTTTAAATCATAGACTGCTCTTTGCATATTAATAATCATAGGTTCAACAATATTTTCTATTTTTTTATCATCAGGATCAGGAGACTGTAACCGTCGAGGCAAACTTATATTGCCTTTATCCTTTTCTAGATCAACCATTTTTTCTTATGATTATATATTACTATTTATTACAATTTTGTAATATTAATCTTTGTTGAATTTAATAAATATAAATATATAATGTGGATTTAATTTTTATATTTGATTTTAGAAATCGCGCGGGTCCACGATTGACGTACACTCTAACGATAATTAAACAAATTAATATATTGTCCACTTGTTATTGTTAAATATCTTCACCATGGTTACTACCCCCTCGAGTGACGTGTTACGGCGCGAAATATTTACCCCTTTTTCGTTCGATCCTAATATAAGTATTTTTTAGGTAAATTTAAATCTATGGTTTATTGACTAGGTTGCTCATTCACTTTATTCTAAAGTTTTTTACTGTGGTAGACATTAAGAGAGAAGGGATAGACTGATCGAAAGAATAAAGGAATGCATCACTGAAACCGAGGGTCAAAGTGAGAATAAGGGGACGTAAAAGGAGAAGAGTTTTTGATGAGAAGAGGGCTCACAGGCAAACCTGCCCTTTAAGCTCTCTTCTGTTCTGTGGTGGATATGAAGGAAAAATTGCAGAAAAGGGGAAAAGGGAGAACGCATTTAGGGAATGGAAAAGTGTGCTTGCTAACATATGCAGATGATGTGGTTCTACTAGCAGACGATGAAAGAGGGATGCAAATGTTGATAAGTGTGTTTTAAAAGTATGTGAGAAAGAACGATAAATGTGAATAGGACGAAAAAGGTAGTGTTCAAGAAAGAGAACAAGTAAAATATAGTATGAATGGAGGATGAATGGTGAACGGGTGGATGAGAGAGTGGATGAGTTCCGCTATTTGGGTTTTTAGTTTGATACAGGCAGAGGATGAAACAGGTGAAAATATGTTTAATCTTGGAAGGAAACAGTTGAAGGATAAAGTAAATGTGAAGATGTTATAAAAAAATTGAGAATGGGTAAAACTGACAACAGAGTAAAGTAAAACAATCTCTGTAAGGTTTGATGTATTTGCATTAGTATGGTAAATGTTGTTTTCTTAGTTTTATGATTTTTTTTCATTGTTGTATAATGTAATTTGCTTGTCAATTTTATTCTTACAAAGATGTTATTTTAGCATAGATTAATAGTTTTCTAATTTATATTGTTCAATTAAGTATTATAATAATGCAGGTAGATTTACGACTCGTTGTTAAACGATTGTAAAGGGAACGGATCCCTCAAATCCGTAAAAGGAAGAGTAATAAAGAGAAATGATTTTATTCTTAACATAAATAACAGCTAGTTTATCTGAAACTCTACTGTTATCTTAATTATTAATATAAAAGAGCCTAGAGAAGAATATTTTTATATACATGGAAATCATTTTGAAATATGTATAGATATTAAAATTATTTATTTCATCTATACGATCGAGATGAGTACAGATCTTTATATTTATATATATAATTCTTCAGCTGAGACACTCTGTGTGTTTCAAATGATTTCACGAACAGTGTATAAATGTTAATATAAAATACAAATGTAAAATACAAATACAAATATAGAAGATAGAAATAGGAATCGTTTGATGCATAAAAAAACACACTTCTCTAAACGTTCTGCTCGACGTTCTCTTGAAATACACGCGATTAGAAGAACAAGACGATTGAAAGAAGAAAATTTAGTAAAGAGATTGTATCGCATGTATTATAACAGCGTAATATAAGAGACCGAGAAAATGGGTTAACGATATTCTATACTTCATCTCCATTTATTCCTTTTTCTTCTTTTTGTGCTTCTTTTTTCACTTCCATACGATTCATGCGTGCAATTCGTTACATTACAGACAAGAAAATGGAACAATGCGTTATTCGCTTTCTCGAGTATAACGTGAGAGATTTTTGAAATTCTGTGTAAAAAAAAAAAGAGAAAAATCAAATTTTTATGTGAATACTCGATGTTTTATAAAGATCTTGAAATCTTACTATACAAAAAAAAAATTAATTGATCGTGTGCCATAAATAACTGTTGCTATATTAAAAAAGAAATGAGATAACTAAAAAGCTAGAAGAAAAATATTATTTATACTACTAAATATTATAGACTGATGTTATTCATTTACAAAAGAAAAAAAAACTAAATTAACTCAATCATTTATTTATTTTTTTTTTAAATTATTTTTCATACTAAACAATCCCAATAATTTGACTCGAAAAAGCGAGCTAATACATTGGAAAACACGTGTACGTTGTTTATGTATGTATCTCTGTGTGTATATGTGCGTGAGAATAAAGACGCGATATTCATTAATACAAACGTATGCATGAATATATGTACTTTTAAAGATATTTCACCTGGTTAATAATCTGCAAAAATCGTGATAATGCGATTTCATGACGAGTACAGATCGTATGCAGAATATTTTACTATATACGATATAAGATGCTATTTTCTCTTTTCTTTTTTTTTTTTGTCATATCATTCCTCTTCCACATTTTCTTTCACTTTCGTCCATTCTATATTTAACATATTTTTATATATATATATATATATATCTTTTATAATTTAATTTACTCTCTTTATTTCTTCTTTAATTATTATTATTATTATTATTATTATTATTATTATTATTATTATTATTATTATTTAGCTATATAACTTTTTCTCGTTTTCTCTCTTGTTCTCACGCATTATAATCGTTTTTAACAAGACGTTAACAATTTCAATGGCTAATCCTATAACACCGATGGACGAAACGATCGATGCGTGTTCACCAGAGAAAAGGAAATCCTTTCATTAAGGTCATTTTTACTATTCGTTATTATTATTTGGTTTTAATCGAAATTTTATTTAATTTCTTATATATTTATGTGCCGGTAATTATTATAATAGACTATAAGTAAAAAAAAAAATTAATTTTATGATTTTTTTAAATAATACTAATAATTGTAATACAAAATGAATCATAAAATCAATTGTTAGAATTTTTGTTATCTCATTGTCAGTTCCCTGTTATAATTATCAGCACACAGATACATATATATAATCGCAATGGCATTATTTTTATTTTAAATGCGATCTATTTTCCATAGGAGATACTTTCAAAGAGATTCCGTCGGAAAAAGTTTCTCAAATATTTCTTGAGAAAATTTTTGTTCGAAATAGGATATCTTCGTCGATAAAGATAAGATTTACACATTCGTAATAATTTTCTCTTTATCCGTTATAATCTAATTTTTAAAGATTAAGAGAAAAACATCATCAATTTATATATAAATCTTCTTATTATTATAATATACGAATAATCCTATATCATAAAAATACACAGAGATAATATCAAAATGTATAGGCGATTTATTATTTCTTTCTTTTTCTGTTACTTCTTCTTTTTTTTTTTTATATTTTCTCTTAATTTTTCTTCTTTTATAATTTATGTTTGTTCGTTTAACAAATTATTCCCAACAACGGAGATATTATCATTTAAATTATGTTTTCCTTGATAAGAAATATATATATAATATATGTGATATAATGTGTTGTTGGTCGCTCGTCTAAATCCTTTTATTTTCTTTTTTCTTTTTGATAAATATCGATCAAATCTCAAAAATGTCGAGCAAGTTAAAAGGAATCCAATGATTTTCTATTAATCGTAAAATCGAATAGTGTACAACAATAAAGCTTAACGTGTAAAAATCATTCGCAACTCGCATGATAATAAACAATTGACACGAAAAAGTAGATAAAAAATCCCCTACTAAAAAGTCACGTTTAGAAACTTTAACTATTACTTGGGAAAGATTTGTACTCGGTTAGAAATCATCGCGTCAATTAATACATGCTCCTATTGTTTTCATTACAATTGGAAGCTCCTTTATTACGATTTATTTCATGTATAAATAGAAATAAGAATTGCGTATAGGTATTTCGCATTTTGTAAATAAACAAAAATCTAAAAAAGGAAGAAATAGTCATAACAAAGCTAAAAGACGAGGATGATTTCATATGTGTGATCACGAGGATCGTAATTTATAAAGTATGAATCGTCAAAACACACCCAGCGAATATTTTATTCAATAATAGCGAACCATCAAGCAGAAAATTTAGCTTTTAACATGATAATGTCTATTCAAAACTTGTCTCATAATATTCCTGACCAATGAAAGAACGTATTATATTTGTAATACTAAAGGATAGATATATTTTTCTTGCGAGTAAGATCGTTTTACACGTCAGTTTTATCTCACTGAAATACTATCTATCCAACTATCTATCTATCTATTTATCTATCTATCTATACATCTCTTTATCTCACTCCCTACGTTTGTGTCCCAGTTATCGATTTAGTAAGTTCACTGGGATGACCTTTGGGAAAAAAAGATAGATAGATACTCGTATTATTCGTTGGTGAAATCATCAGGATGTTAAAACGATGATTTTTCTTTCCCCATGATCTTCATCCAGCTGATCATACCGTTCGACGATTTAATCGATGTCGACGACTTGATCCGGATTATCGGTAGTTTCTTTTCGATTTTTCAATCTCTTACGTAAGAGTACCGACTTCAGTATACTGGATGACCTTGGACCCGCGACTTCCGGCCGCGGGCCATTCTGTTACGCCACTTTGTGTCTTTTCCGTTGTTCCCTCTTCGCAGTGTTCCCACCGCTAAAACCTGGTGCTCCACCTCTTTCACAATCAGCAGTAGGTAATGGTTTTAGTTCCCTACGTGTAAAATAGTCAAGTGTCATTTTATTGTTCAAAAATCTTAACATTTATGCTAACGAGCTATTCACTTGCCTATAGTTAAGAATCTCCTCGTCGTCAGGTACTCGAGATATAAGATCAAGTATCTCGTTGTTAGGCACAGTATGTGGCCTCAAGATTTTTCTGGAGAATTTGTTCACGCCCCAAGCAAGTATAAGATATCTGACTGGTATAAAGTAGAGAACAGCTGCACCGATTATGGTCAAGGTCATAGCTAAATAGCTGAGATAAGGAACTGTAAAATTGAAAAGATTCTTTATTCTCTCGCAAAGACTGGCGATATAACCAATGGAGTTTTGTACAGTTTGGGTGACCTCCTGAATAGCCTGTAATCGTTCCTTCAGACTTTTCTTTTCCTCCTGCAAAATGATTTTTCATCATGAGTTGGTCGTATCAATCGACTAGATGTTATTAAATCGAAATAACAATTGTCCGTAGAGTACTCACTTTGTCTTTATCATCCTCGTCATCGTCATCGTCACCTGGTGTTACCGGTCCATCATCTGCTGCCAATTCCGAGGTATCTTGAAAATGAGGGCTCGTTTGATACGTCAAAGACGCACCAGTAACTGCGGCGACCTGTCCGCAAATCCACTGATTGAATCCACTCCCATCCTCCTTGTTAAGCTGGCCGATACCAAAGAAACACGACATGCAGCATTGCGATCAAGTGACAAATTACTTCTATCAAGCGTGTCTCAGAGAAAGATTCAAATAGAATAAGAGAGAAAAAGAAAGAAAGAGAGAGAGACAAATCAAGATACTATGTATGTTAACTATATATGTATAAAGGTAACGACGTAAACTACTACTATTTCTACTAGTAGTAAGATTACCGGTGGATCGACAGGTGTCAGAATGGTTGACAGTGGGCTGCTAAAGTATTCCACTCGGATAGATTCCAGCTTATTTTTCATCCATGCTTAAGTAATCTTCATTAGCATTATTATTTCAAATAGAAAGGTATAACAAAATGGGCAAATTCTAATATATTTACATGAAATACTAGCTTGGTAGATTATTAATAATTAATCTTGCTTTATTCACAATGCAATTGATTATATGCAGGATTTCAAACTACTTTGGGCAAGAATCTTTTAAAAAAACTAATTAAAGTGCTCTAATTTTGTAATAACAAAAATCTATGTAATTCAGTTTCTACTATCGATTTGTTGAAAATTGTAGAGAGAGGTTTATAGGTTGGTTTAGGGGGGATATTCGATAAAATGTTGTTGCAATATCGGCACAGCAAGTGTCTTAAGCAATAGAGCGAGTTTAAGGGTTTTTTGTATATACAGAAAGCATCATTGTTGTTAGAATTTATTCTTACCAGGTAATATTTGAGTAGAATTAATAAAGCCAATGCTGGTATCATGTACGGCTCGAAGTAATAACATCCAAGAACGAAGATGATCAAGGCAAATATGCTTCTTGGTTTACTTTCCCATTCCCAGCAACTCCTGACCGTAGAAAGAAAGAAGAAATCGAATGTAAAATAGACAAAGGATATTGTATCAATTTAATTATAATTCTTAATAATTGTTATTTGTTTCTATGAGAATTCTATTTAACGACACCGAGAAAAGCCACTACTCACTGTATATACTTTCCCATTTCGATGACAGATAAAATGATCGCTTTGAGCCTAAGGACATTTCTCAGAAAAACTTGTCTCTTAAATTTGATCTCAGGTTCCATATACTTTTTTTCTTTAGGATTGAGTGTTCTGATGCAAGCTCTGAATACGTTCCAAATTACAGTCATTTCAAGAAGAATTTGAGGTGAATTACCCTTAGCCCGACCTCTCAGTTTCTTATCCTTCAGAGCATACCATCTTTTCTCACCGTTACGAACTCTCAATAATGGAATAGCAACCTTACCAAGAAATTCAACTTTGTGATCTCTGTCTTCGTCATAAACCGTTACTTCTAGCACCGAATTAATGTCCTTTACGTTACTACGTAAAAAGAAAAAAAGAAATGAATCATTTAAATGATTAATATTTTATTTGAAATCGGTAAGAATGAATAACTTACAAGGTAAAAATCTTTTGCCAATTAGGAGCCAATGTTTTATATTCAGTTTGTGTTTGCAATCTAGCATTCACCAATTCCAGGACGCAAAAAGGGTCACTCTTACCACCGAGATCAGCTGCTGCGAGACCTTGAGCTCGATATATCTGAAAAGTAATGAACACCGAACGAATAATAGCCAGCTCGAGGAGTGAGATCAATATCAATGGTACTTGATTAAAATGGATGATATAGCTTTAAGAAATTAATTGAAATATAAACCAGATATAGTTTACCCATTTAAAACAACGAGTAGTGAGTTCTCCGAAATCTTGTCAAAGAAAATAATCTACTTATTTATTAATTACAAGAGGATCGATTTTCAACAATAGTAGGTACTCGTATTTAATAAGTAATACTCTATATTTTAATGATTGATTGAAATAAACGTCCCCGTTTTTTTTTATCGGAATGTCGAGTCGATCTATTAAAGTCATGTATTGATTTGATCGAAAATTTCGTACTAATTTATTAATATATTGTATAATATATATTCGCAATGTATATAGAATATTTTTAAATATAATGTTAATTTTTGTTTCTTACAAATCTACACAAATTTTCCAATACAATTATATCTTAGCACACTAACGATACTAATAAAGAGATACCAATTATCTGCAATTACCTTCACCGTCAGATGACCAACATCGCGAGGCCTTTGCAACGTGTTTGCTAAAGAATATCTTTGAATTAAATTCGACCTCTCTCTAGGAGTTTCTTCGTGTGCAGCTAAATCACTTATAGTCTCGCTAGCTGTAGTCCCACTGATAGTTAAAAGAAGAAAAATATTTCCTGAACCATCTTCGAGATCTTGCCATAATCGATGAGTAGTTTCCCGTTCTAACGTTGCCAAAT
Organism: Polistes dominula; assembly: GCF_001465965.1. Next base: position 3,788,359 of record NW_015148974.1, on the reverse strand, counting down.
TAATAACGGTCCGACCCATGAGATCATCCTGATGACTTCTGTCACGATCCCAAACTGTTACTTCCAATTCCTGTCCTAAATAAGGATCCTCGTAAAGATGAAGATCGAATTGTTCCAACCATACCGGATTTAAAGTTTTGTTCATAACTTTTGATTTGTATTTTTCCGTACCAAGGCTGCAAAAAAAATAATTTTTAGAAAATTTTTACAAAAATTCATATCTCTTGTATATATAGGAAAGAATTTACAAAATCATCATTCATCATTTATTTGATATATTAGATTATTTAGTTAACCAATATATATTTATATATTTACCGAAATTTAACGTAGGGATCGGACAAACCATCGATATCCATCGGTAACAAGTTTTTTGCTTCCACTAGAACAATCGTTACTACCGAACTCCATATTTGCGACTTTAATTTTCTATTCACGTCTGCCAACCGATTAGTCCTTTGAAAATACTGAAATTTAAAGATTTCAAATTATTCATGTGTTCTAAAATCATATAAACGTATGCATATATCCAAATAATCATAATTATTATCCTTCATAATATTACGAAAAATTCTGAAAAAAAATAATAATAATGTTGATACCCTGTGTATGTCTTCCATTTTTTCTTTAACATTAACTACGAATCTATCAAAACGTGGATTATTTGGTTTGACTTCTTTCAAGGTTAACATTTCTTCCGAATTGGTTGGTCGATTTCCAATAACGGACACGTCCTCGGCACTGTGGGATCGGAATGATTCGTCCATACTTTTAAAATGTGAAATTATAGTTTGTTCATCGATGGAAGATCGTTTCAATTTCGTCGAAGGCAATCTTCGAATTCCTCTTTTTGGTTTTTCCTTTAAAATACTTTCGATTTTGGGCTCCTCGTTGGCTCCATCGGCAGTAATGAATTTAAATTCATATGTTGTGCCCTTGGTACGACAAGTATCTTGAATCTTTTTAGAATGAGATTTATCGTCCGATTTGTATCGATCGATGATCCAATTTTCTATTGGTATCAACCAAGGATATTTTTCAATATTATCCTCCAATATTTTTTCGACACGATCTTCTAACTTCCTTTCAACCGAACCTAATTTCTTATCTATCGAATTTTTCAACGCCCCTATTGTACTCCTTTCTTTGTGTCTTTCGACTTTTTTTTCCTGTTCAATGGTTGTTTTTTTAATAGGCGACGATGAACCTACCACCATCGATGGATCTATCACGTTTGATGAAGCTTCCTCATGTTTAACCTTATGATTAGGATCATCTTTCGAAGTTTCTATTAAAGGAGCTTCCATTTCACAATGTTCTTTTTGATCAAAGTAACTATTATTTTTTGAATCATTGTTCAACGGTAGACAATGAGCCATCCTTTTCGAATCGGTTTCTGACTTTTCAACAGATTTTTCTTTCTCATCCAATTCTGATATTTCTTTCGAAGGGCTAACATCATTCTTCGGATCGTCCATGTTCATATAAATATATCTTGTTTTTAAACGAAAATAAACGTTCGGTCAGATAGAGAAACAGATGTTTCCAAGAACGAACTCCTTTCGTTCAAGAACTCCTTTTCGTTTTTTCAGTTAATTTGATCAGAAAAATATTATTTGCTTTAAATGAAATATCAAAACAATTCTTGTATATTTATATAACTAATTTTTTATTTACTTCCATCAATTTATCTCACTTATTTTTTAATCGTTTAAAAACACGCTTTTCCTCTTCAATTTATCATCTTCATGATTGAAAAAAATTTCTATTTACTCGGAATTTTTTCATCGAATATAGTGTTCAGTTCAAAATAAAAATTCAAATATTTTTTTTATCACAAAAAGAAAAATTCTATTCGGTAATTATACTGATAAATGACTTACACATAGGTGTGTGTGTGTGTGTACAATGTACTTATGTAAGTTAGAAACTTTGTTATTTGAACTGATAAATATAAGAAACATTAAAATGATGATTCATAGATATCAATCAACTGGTCAGTCATTTCATACCTATCCAATTTATGAACGGCATAAAATTGAAACTAAACAACTTGTTTCGTAATTCGTTTATAAAATACTCAAGACAAATGATATTCTTAAGTTATGATGGCAATGAAATAGAAGGACGAGAACCGAGAGTTACGTTAGCAAAAGTAACATGCTGTATTTAAAATATACATGACTCACGAAAAAAGTTAAAACGTAAGACGCAATCGAATCATTTCGATTGAAAATTATTTAATATTATTAATTATTCTTCTAATTAAATAAAAATAAAAATCATTTAAAAAGTAATATTTACAATCCTTTGGAAATAATTGTATCACAACACTTGCTATCCCACACAATATTATCCATAATCATCGTGGGAACATTAATACACCTGTTTGTTCAATATTTTAACGCGTAATCGGTTCTACTTTGTTTTTTTTTTTTTTTATTTAGTAAAAAATTGACATTTTCAACGTTAATTAAAACCCGCATGGCCGATGAAAACAAAATAACAAAACTAAGTGACACAAGCCGAGTAAAAGTTAATCGCGAAACGTTTGCGTTTCGACTGAAATGTTCGACGCGTTTATCTTAATCGTCTCATGTGGCCACGAGCCGTCTGTCTCTCTTTTCCCTCTCCATATATGACGTATCAGGAAACTTACATAGAACGATAAACATGTCTGATAACCGAGTTTGCCTGCCATCGTCCCGTGTTTAAATAACTTCGTCGACTTGCCGTGAAATAGCGCTCGATTTGAAAATATTCGTATGTACGAATTTATCAATAATTTTGTTTTAAACAATAAAAATCAAGAAATTTGAACGAATTTATTTTATCATTTATTATTTCATTCATATTATAAAATAAAATGAATATTAAAAAAAAGAAATGTCGATTGAAAGTTAACAACAGGATCAAAGTAAGTATGATACAAAAAATTGATCATTTATTTATTTAGATGCTCGTTACTTTCGATCGCAAATGATTTTTTAATATTTTATTTTTATTATTATTTTAACGTAAAAATAATTTTCTTCGTTATATAAATAAATTGTATAAATATATTAATTAAACAAATATTACGTATAATATAACTATATTTATTTATGGTACTCTAAGATTTTGCAATAAGATTTATATTTTTTTTGTATACGAATACTTTTAATATACAAATTAAAAGAATTTTTGTATTAAAAAAAAAAAAAGATTCGTTAATGGTCGCACATTTATTAGTGTTGAAAAGGAACACACTGAAACCTCTACGATGCAATCACCATTGATAGGTAATGGATTTCTTGTGTACATAAACGGATAAGCAGACAACGACGATGACGTGTATAGACAAATACGTTTGTATCTATCAGTGAACAATAAACTTGAAACTTGATAATAAGTTTTACGCCATAATTTTAACATATAATACAATTATGTAATATAAAACAATTGTTTGAAATACAACAATATCATAATTAATTTTTCTATTTTTCTTTTTGATCAATGCTGATAATAAAAAGAAATAAAAATAAACTTAATTCGAGGATTTGAAAAAAATTTTCAACATTTTTTCAAATAAATTTTGTAAAAATACCATGAAAGAAAAATACTCTTGGTTTTTTCAAATTTCACTACTCCTATTATATTTTTAACGAAATTTAAATAATTCCAAAGTTATACACGATGTTCTGTAAATTCAGAAAATTACCTTAACGATGGATTCCACATATATGAAAATAATAACAAAAATTTATACAAATATAAGCTCTATTTAACTCTGTTTTAAATTGATAGCAAATATTATTTTACTTTATATCGAGTTATTCTATCGAAAGGTAGGAGTATAGTTGAATTAATTCCATTGATTTATTTCCGAGCAGAATTTAATATTAAATTTTGTATTTTTATACTGCAAAAACTTTTACTCAGCAATCTCATGTATTTTAATCGAATTGCGAGATTATTTTTGAATGAACAATTTTCGAATAAATCGATAGATGAAGATATTATTTCCTTGGCTGCTAGAGAATGTCTAATTTAAATCTAATAAATTATTAATATTTCCTAAGGTTATCTTAGATCCATCATATACATTCGTCGACAAACATTCGTCGACAATGTTGAAATAGTTTCAAAAAGAGAATTGAACAAACCTTTTCTGTAAATCCAAACAATACCTGAATAAATAAAAGAACAATACCTAGAGGTGAGACAGCCAATGGGTAAAACGTCTCTTTGTGTTCACACCTTTTGTGAAAGAGTTGAAAGATACAGTTTATTAAAGAAAAAACTCGTTTTAGATCGAAAACAAAGTCAACTGGGACGTATGTTTATATAAATTTGTTTTATTATTTGAATATGTAGAATGTAACATCCAAACAATTTTTCAAATTTACGAAATGCTTCATATGTTCTGATATTTTTCTTTATAAATAAAAATAGGACAATGAAAATGTCATTTATACACTTAGAATGAAATAAATCAAATTTGATAAATGAAATACCTGTTCCTTTTCCTGTTGATTTCTCGGCCAGAGTGTACCAGTGAGGTAGACTTCACCCAAGTGTTGCTTCGGCCTGGCTGGATCTTTTAATTCTAAGGTTACATCTTGTGGATAACCAAGATCAAACTGCGTCAAGTCCAATTGAGCAGCTCCCATAAAGTCATCCTGGAGACCCCAATCGTAATCGAAGACCTGTCGAAACGTCGAAGGTCGTTTGCTAGTCGAAAAAAAATAGCAAGAGAGGCAGATCAAACGATCGATACTCTGATTTTCTAACTGCTCTGTTCAATCAAATATGTAATATTTGATATTGATTGTGAATAAGATGATAGACAAACGAACTAATTTTAATAAACGAATTAATTGACGAATATAAGAAGAATGAATATTGATGGATATTTATACCTACCTTGATAGTAAGTGGTTGAAAAGGATCTTCTATTGGCAGAGTGACACTTTCATCCCAAACTGGATTTAAATCCCGATGAACCGTTCGCGATTTATGCAATAACCTTCCAGAAGACTTGATTTTCACATACGGATCGCTAGCACCTACGATGATATCATTTTATATCAGATTCCTTTAGTTAAGCCGAAAAACATAATAATCCTTCGAAATGAGTCCTTTACCACATCTGTCCATGGCTAACAGATTGGCACCCCTCCTGATATGAAGACGAAGTTGAAAGAAAGCGTGTTGTCTCAACGCTAACTCTCTCCTCCTTGAAACTTCGTCTTGAACATATGCACCATCCTGATTCGACATGGATGAAGCACGTGCATCCACGCTCGTATGAATGTCCTTGAAACTTTGACGATTCAAGGATCCCTTTGAAGACGCGTCGCTGCATTTGCCAGGACTGTCCTCTTGCATGGTTAAAATTTTGTCTCTTCCTGATCGTGTCAATGGTGATTCTGAAGTTGTTTCATTAATAGATAATCCATTTGTAGTAATGTTAAATATTAGGTGGTTCGGAAAGTCTTTATGACCACTTGAAAGGTTTAGGTTTAACCTCGAAGCAAAAATTGTCTTCATTTTTACAAAAGAAAAACGAAACAACTTTCCGAACTACCTAATAATATGTTTTTATATTTGAAAATAATACCTGGATGTTTGAGACAATGTCTGGCAGGACTCTGTGTGGCAGATGAACTTCTGCTATGTTCAGAGGAATAATCAGCCGCATAATCAGATTCGATTCCAGGTGTTTTGTAGGTTGTTGTTGCCTCTTGGGTCGGTGGGACACCACCACCACCACCATCCTTGGATTTTTTTCTTTCTTTGCTACGGCTACGAGCCCAACGGCTCTTCAATGTTGCAAAGAAGGTATGAGTGCGCTGTGCTACCGACGTTGCGTGACGATGATGCCGGTGGTGGTGTATAACCCCGGATTCACCACCGACCTCCCCACGCCGCGACGGCGAGAGTTTCTCGATATCGTTGTCCCGGAGCTCCGTGGCGCTTTTCGAGAGCTGTCTGCTCCCGTTCAAATTCAGTCTCGATCTTTCTTCTGTAGTGTTATCTGAACATGCGATCCACAAGCATATTTTTCTCTTTAGTTTTCCCCTTTTTGTTTCTTTTACTTTTCTTTTTCTTTTCATTTTTTTTAGCCACGATCGCAGGGAGTTCCTGGTGTTTCATGTTAAAATCAAAATTCTGTTTGTTTTTTTTTTTCACGTTTATTATATTTAAATGTGTATGTTTGTATATGTGTATGTGTTTATCTGTATTAACTTTGTGTTCAGTCTAGCATCTAAACGATTGAATTGATTGTGACCGGACAATTTATATCAAAAATCAAATTACTTGCGCAAATATGATGTACAAAGCAGAGTTCTGGTTACTAAATAACGATTATTTGTATTAATTTGGAAATTGTTATAAAAATGGAACATACAATAGGAAATAATTCTAACTCTACGGGGAAAATCTAATCTAATGTCAGACATAACAATGAATTGGTTTTTATTTTATGTGAAAACCAGTCAACAAGGGTCAACGAAACATTATTTTAATTGGTGTATATTTAACAAAAATATCTCTATCTATCTTTAAGTTTACTACATCTATATGCAATGGATTTCGACGCATGCATATTTATACGTATGGATATATATGTGTGTGTGTGTGTATGTGCACATGCGCGTAAGCAAGCACATATATCAGTTCTACAGTATAAATAGTTGAACGGGGATTATTCTTGAATTTTATATTAAAAATTGAGTTATTATACATTCCATAATAATCCATGAATAGTTTCAATTCGAACCAATATCTGATTTCAAAATGATGATATTTTTAATACCATTTTGTAAATTCATAATTCAAAAATTATCAGCCATTAATGTGAACTACGTCGGTCGTGCCTATTGTGAAAAAGTTAAGCCTTTTCACTAGAATTCTAATTCTATAAAACAGCCAGATTTACTTTTTGCCTTTTAAAACTACTAGAAAAATAAAATCAAATCAATTATAAAAAAATTGTATTCATTTTTATTGATATATCGAAATAGAAGACTACAAAACTAGTTTATGTAATTTAATCTATAATATTTATTTTTTAGTTCTATCTATAAAAAAAAATGCAAATTAATAATGTTATTAATATGTAGATATATATATATCATAATATAAATTGTAACCGTTAGTTGATTCTTTTTTTTTTTTTAATTAACTAATTGTAAATACGTGTATGCAGAGCGTCACTTTGGAAATGATGTTCAATGAAAAAAAAATGAATTTTTATTTTATTAACATTGCCATTTTGAATTTTTGATAAAACAGAAACATCATTTAGTAATTAAAAAAAACATGCTACCTAAACACCCCACGTGTATTACATTTTCTTCTAATTCCTGCCAACTCGAATGTCATATACTTGATTATATTCTTCTTCCTTTCCTTTTTCTTTATTTATATAACACGACACGATAACACGAAATTACGAAGGACTTCGTCGTGCCTATTAAATTAAAATGTTATCTTTTAACACAGATTAGATCAACTTTAACATATTCTACAAATCACCATTCTCATGTAGATATTTGTACGTGAAAAAATAAAAGTGCCTCATTAATCTTGCATGCCATCAACTGGCAACACGGAAGACGTAATATCGGAAATGAGGAGAGCTTTTTCAAAGGATTCCCCCAGTAGAATTTTTCATCGCTTTAACAAGCTCGATAATTCGCGATAAATGAAAGTAAAACACGTTTTGCCGAATTACAAAAAAAAAAAAATACGTCGAGTTAATGTAATGAAGCTCAGAATAATGCAAGTTTTTTTTTCTTTTTCTGCTTTCGGGAATACGAAACATTTTACAACAGGCACGATCGAATCGTCGTACCAACCTCTAACAGCTAAATAAATAAACGCGTTTGATTCTAGCAACGGGGGAAAAAAAAGACAGCAGCAAAAAGCTAGCAGTGAAAAATCGAGAACAAGGAGTCGAACGACTTGCCTTAAACTATTTTCGAACAGCTCTGTCCACGTAAAAGAATTTCTGTGAAATAAGGAGTTAACTTCTCTATAACTTAAATTACTTTGTTCTATCTAATATAAAAAGGATTATTTAAGATGAAAATTAATAAATATTAATTTTCGAATATTAACTATTATTAATTTACAATTTTTCTTTTTTTTTTTTAAATATTTTATATAAACAAACAAAATGATTTCTTACTTTAAAGTTACAATGAAATACAATATTTTTTATATATTCTATATAGGACGTTGATATATCAGTATTATCAACTATATTATTTGTAATTTGTTAATCAAATATTTTTCTAAAATAGAAAATGGAGGAATAAGGCCGGATTAGGATTTTTCCAGGAAAACAAAGGATTTATTTTATAAGATATAATTTTATAGGTTAATATTTTATAAATCTAATGCTTTTTTTATGAAATAAATGATATTTTATATAAAAATAAAATGCTACTAAGCTTTTTAGCGTAAAAAATATTAAAATATAATATAATTTGAAAATATTACAAATTTAAAATATACAACATATACACGTATACTTAAATATGTAATTTTCAAAGTAATGTGATGTAACAAAGGCTAAAAAAAGATATCTCGTGTCTGGTTCTAGATCAAATTGAAAAATGATGAAAGAAAGAATAAGAAAAAAGTGATGGGCTAACTAGCTTACATAGAAATGAAAAGAAACGAGAATTTACACAGACACACATTCGTTCTATCGAAAAATTAAATAACTCTTTTTCATAAAGGATCAGTAAGATAAAAAAAAAACACAAAGAGAATAAAAATTATTTCAACTACTACTACCTTTTGCTCTTAATCTTAGCTTAATCTTAGAACTGCTACCTTTGACCTTCCTTTCAAGATCATGTAAGATAAAGTGCCTCTAATATCGCATTGCCGTTCAATACTGTAGTACATGCTGATCCAATGAAAATAAAAACGAGAATCTATATATACATATATATGTATATATATGTATACGATTCTGTGAGCAGTACCAAGTTCAGAAATAAAACTTCAACGTGAAGCGTAAATTCGTAAGCACGTCGTCAAAAACTGACACAATTGTGCAAGGGACCTTCTCGTGTTCCATTTTAGGAATTAACCTTCTTTGAAATAGTCACAAAATATCGACTGGAATATTTTGTTTGCCTGAATCGTAATGACCAAGTTAGAAGATAAAAGATGAATTTAAATTTAAAATAGAAAATATTAAAGATAACGTATAATGTAAATCGTCTATTTGAAGATATTCTTTTTAAGATCATTTTATGTATTAAGTAATAAAATTGTTAAATAAATGAATCATTTAAAAAATATGACTTTTTAACTCGTTGTATGAAATAAGTAATAAAATTTGTTATGTATAAGTAAGTCAAGGCACGAGTGGTATAATATAATATAAATGTGTGTTTAGTGGGATTCGGTGAAAATATTAACATTAATATAAACATAGGAATATGCATATAAAGGATTTTAAAAAGTTAAAAAGGATAAAAGTTGGTTACTTGTGTAGCAGAGTGGTATCGTGTTGTATAAATTTGTATACTGTTACATTGAGTTGTGTATATAATTGAGATAAACTATATTTATTTAATGCATTACTTCTATATATATATATATATATATATATATATATTACGTTTGGTATAAAGTTGTATATTATTACAACGAGTCTTATGTATGAATCAAAACTGTATTTATCAAATATACAAATTTTATTATATTTTTACATTATATTAATTATATATATAAATATTTAATTTTTTAATTATAATAATATTAATAATTTTATATAATATTTACTATATATTTTTTTTGTAAATAAATAAAATTTTTATAATATTATTAAAATATGTCATCAAACGATCTCTCATGTTTTCTAATAACAAGGAAGAAATGCATTGATGCATCCTATATTGAAATCGTACGATAATAGTTGGCTTTTCGCCAAAATATATTTTTCCGTCTCAAGCATAACACCTATACGCCAAGAATTAGTATGATTCGTGAGAATGATCAAGGTTCGATCACTAACTGATTTAATCTATCAAACTATATAGCCTGCTTCAATATATTCTTGATCATGTTGATGTATTGCACATAACTCAATGTAAATTGTTATTTGGTTCAAATTTTCCACTGTTATTGAACTGATGATTCACGAGTTTATTATAGCCTGGATATTTTCTAAGTCGTTTATTTTGAAAAATTTCTAAATTTTATAAACCTTACAATAATTAAAGTCAATCATGTTTATATATTACCAATAATGAAACGTTAAAAAAAATAATTGAAACTCCCATTAATGAAATAATTTATTGAAAAATATTTAATATATATATATTTACTTGTTTCGAATGTATTACATTAAGGGGTCATTCTGGTCATTTGTTTTTTTTTTTTTTTTTTTAATGAAAACCATAAGCTATAGTTTGGAATTATTTTTATACCTTATTATTACACTTTTAACTGACAGAAAAAAAAAACAATTTTTTACAACAAAAAAAAAGTGCCTTCAACGTGACGTCTCTAAAACGTTCCTCGTGTCTAGTTTAAGTGATTATCTCAGTTTGACAAGTTTAAAAATAAAATTCAAATATATTCTTACTCTCCGTATGATTTGCGTGTATGGTCTGAAGTAAAAAAGAAAATAATTTGTATTAATTATGTATTGAATATACTATATTAAATTAAATTGTAAAAAATATATTTTTCCATTCGAAACGAATTGATATATAAAAATGCATATAAAACTTTTCCTTTTGTTTTTCTTGAAACAATTAAGTATTGCTTACATTGATGGATCCTTATAATTGTGTAGAATTTAAAAAAAAAAATTTTAATTTAAAAAATAGATAAATAAATGTCATAAGTTATATCACAAAAAATAGCATCGATAATTTATCGAAAAGATTTGACCAAAATGCCCACTTAAAAAAAAAAAAAGAAGAAAGAAAAACAAGTAAACGAACGTTTGATCGTAAGATCGAACGATTAATTACTTACTCACCGACTGGTATTTGTTCACTGTCCTCCGATTCAGCAAGCAATTCCACGCTCTTGCTCATTTTATCATCCGCGAGCGAGCATTAATCTTCGATATATCAGGTAAATAGGTGATTTTCAGCCTCTTCTTGAAATGCAATTTTTGAACTGCAGATTCCGATAACATGTTGCGTCACCGTAATATCAATAATCTGCCTAAGGATCATCAATCGTTGCCGCGAGCTCACGTTAGGAAGAATTTAACGTTGATCCAAGATGTCGACGCGCCCCCGAGAGCATCATCGATTCTGCAGAATTTAACGCTTCGTCGATAAGCCACCAATCCCAACCCTTCGTACCTCCTTCTCTTCCTTCGCCTAACGTTCTTTTTCTTCATTTTTAGTTAAAGCTGCACCCGAATGGAATATAAACAAAGGGCTACTATTTTTGGAACGCTTAGATCGCGTAACGATCACACCTACTCAAAAACACGTTTTCCTACTAAATCATTTCTAATATATTTAATTATTCTTCATTTACAATTGTTTTTCTATACGTATCAAAATGGTATTCGTTATTTACAGTATTTTATTTTCAATTTAAATAATAAGGTAGGTATGTATATTTATTGGGTTAGAATTTTTACAGCTTCTTTTCATCAATATTTAAAATAAAGCAAGTGTATTACATTAATTAATGCAAAAACCTTAAATGTTTTAATCAAAATATTTGTTAATATTTATAATAAAATATTAGTATAACAAACAAATCATAAGTAAAGAAAAATAATTTTAAAGCAATTTTAACGATATGTTATTTCATACTAACACTTAATTTATTACACTAATCATTTAATTTACAATTTACTTACCATCAATTAATAAAAATACTAACCAAATAAATAGAAGTTAATTAATGATTTAACTATGAGAAAACTTTTATTTTTGTTATTTTATGATGTTAATTTATACTCGTATGCAATTGGTGACAACTAAATTAATTAAATATTAAATAGAATTTATACATATTAAAATTTTTCATTTTATAAATAATTAACATAGTTTGAAGGATTTATAACTGTTTTAATATAAATTTACAACTTTCTGTTAAATTTTGAAAAAGAAAGTTTAATCATTTTTAAAATTCAATTTAATTGAATGCACTTGTACACCGTTTGGTTAGCTTAGTTTTGATATTCCAAACTTTTAACATATATATGCATTATTACATAATGTATTCCATTGGAAAACATATTTGTTGTGTATTATTTTTATTAAAACTGTCTTTTCAAATCCCACGATCGGTCGCCAACGGTGCGACAAATTAAAGAAGCTACAGTAAAAATTCATTAACGTAGGACTTGTTGCGTGAATTTTCTGATACGCGTTGAATTAATCGAAAACGATGCTTTTCTTTTTCATCTCTCGTATATAACCCTATCGAATAATTAAAATCTATTCATGTAATGGATATCATTCTTTGTTAGATTTACAATATTCATATTCTTCCCAATGTTCCTCTTTTCCTGATTAAAAATAGATAAACAAACAAATCTGAAAATGATGAGAACAAAAATCACTATAAAAAATGTATAATTATTTTATTTATTTAAAAAAAAAATTCAAAATAAAGTTTACGTAAAGTGTATAACAATTAATGTATTTTCATTTCAACGAAAATTATTCAAAGTAAGAAAAAACTAAAATCAAAGATTTATAAATTTTGGTAATAATCATAAGAAGAACAATTTTCAATGAATCACACATTTACTCTTTATATCTATGTAAATCATAAAAGGTAATTCAAATATTAACGCTCTTTAATTAGTCGAATTATAAGGCTTTTCGTTTCCTTAATTCCCGTATCTTTAACAGTTCTAGTTGATACATTCAGAGCTGTAATTTTCGTACGGAATACGATGGCCCACTTTCTGACGAGTTTCCACGCGATATAAAATCGACAAAATCTGCTAACAAGAGTAAAATAAAGATAGAGAGAAAAAAAGAGATGAAAAATTATGAAAATGCTCGTAGTTTATTACAAATGCCTGTATTATAAACTATATGTCGTAAAGTAGAACACTTTATTGTTTTCATAACTAGATAAAAATGTTCGAATTTTTAATTTGAAGATAATATGACTACATCTCTATGTTATATTAATAAATAATAAAAAATGTTATTAAACAAAATGACTTTTGTCTGTTATCGATTTTAATGTAAAAGTTAAATATATTGAAACATTAAATTGTAAAACATATATTTGACAAGTTGATCGTTTATTTTGATGCATCATTATTATCTTCAAACTGTCAAATTAGTAAATTGTACACGTCGGTGTTATTCCTGAGGTTATTATAACACATGTTGCAGTAACATGCTGTATCATGTTTTGCGGTATAGGTGGAAATTTCTGACACATTATGATTTCAGTATTTCCAAAAGAAAAAAAAATCTATCTCTAATCTAAATTTGGAGATTGAAATACACACATGAAAGTTTATATAAATGGTATGAAATTAACTAATTAAAAGACTACAGTTCCTGCATGTTAAAGGTAAGTAAACTATTTGAAGAAGTACTTACTTATTAACTAAGAAGAATACGAATCTAAAGAATTCTCAGAAGTAAATGTTTTATGTTACAAAAAAGAGAGAAATTTTATACGAAACTAAGTATCTGTATATTAATTATTCATTGGTGTTTAAAATATCTCTCTAAATGAATTACGAACAAATAAAAACGATTCATTAATATTCAAAAATCAATTATCACACGAAAATAAAATCTAAAATATAAAAACAAATCCTATTCTACTATTTCACAATATTATTTTTTTCTAAAATAATCATTTCATATTATTATCACATTCAGTAATTCTATTTAAATGTATACGTGACTACTTATACTTAACCTAAAATGATTTAAAGTTTTTAACAATAAAGCTTGATCGAAATTACTGCGATTAAGTTGAAATTGGATGGATTTGATGAATGTTTGACGTCACAAACGAATAATCACGGTTTTTTCATAGAACAAGTTACAGAAATATCAACTTTGTTCTGAACCCTGTGCTCTTTGTTAAGTCGATTATATATCCTTTCAATAAAACTCGTTATCTCTTCCTTTTTCTCTCCTGTGTTCGTTACCGTACTCGTTTCTAAAAGGTTCTATGTAAAAGAATAAAATCACACGAAGGAAGCCATAAATGGCTTTTCACGAGTTATTATTTATGTTTCTATTTAATTCACATCGTTTTCATTACATTCGTGTCATCTATTTTTTAACATCCACGCGTATTTTAGTTATTTAATGAACAATTTGCACTAACAAGTGAAACTATTTAAAAGATCAGTCTCTTTAACCTTTGTGTGTTAAATCTATTACCTACTTGCGCTGAAGATCTTTCCATGAAATTAAATCTAAATTTAGATATAGACAATTTTATGCTAAATATTTTTTCTTTTTTAATATAAACTGTTATGAAAATTGTAACAACAGTCTTTTATTGAATTTTAATTAATATGTTACTGACAAGGTTCCTAAGGTTCTTACAATGTTACGAAAAAAATTAAGCTATTTTAATAATTTCAATAATAAATCAAATTACAATAAATATATTTTTAATATAGATAAATATTTTAAATTATAATTTAAAATTTAAATTATATATATTTAAAAAATTAATATTAAATTAATTTAATTAAAAAAATAAATTATATATTTATATATTTATTTATTAAAATATAAATTATATATTAAATTATATATTTAAAATTTAAATTATTGTTTAAAAATATGTTTAAAAAAACCAGATGTTTTTGTAATGTAAATATCATCAAATTAATAAAATTTTATAACGGTGAAATATGTCGAATTTAATTCATTAACTAACTGTATATATTTAAACTTATTTCATGCGCTAAAAATCAAATGTTCTTACTAATTAATGAATTATACACCTACTTAAAAATGATCTATTGCAATCATGATAGTCAATTCTAATAGATAATTACGTGTAATATTTATACGATAAAATAAAGTATTTTTTACAGATATAACGAATATTCCTGCGAGAGTTAGAACAAATATATCAAACAAAAAATCGATGAATTTTCACATCGTATATCATTGATCCCAAACGTTTATTATTTTAAATGTAATTTATATTTAATCCTATGAAAATTTTCGATAGAATAATTAAAATTACCATACTATTTGCAATTTTCAATTAATTAATTACCATCCTACCGAGTAATTTGTTCAGCCACACAATGGACACGCCAAGGGAACTTTGCCATTGTTCTGTTCGCAAATTAAATACGTCAATCGTTTTATCGATC
This sequence comes from Polistes dominula, assembly GCF_001465965.1. The sequence continues at coordinate 3,773,040 of NW_015148974.1, read as the reverse complement.
ACTTAACAAAAAATAAAAGCCTAGAATAAAATAACATCCCAAATAAAAAAAGAGAATATCTTGTAAGTCACGCCTCTCTTATTGACTTTCAATGTTGCTATTTTATGCTTTTACAAACATATATATACATATATACATACATAATTATTATCGACTCTGTAACATTTATTATTCTAAAGATTGTAATCGTTTCCAAGAAAATTTCCAAGAAAAAAATATGAAAGAGTCAAGTGAAAAATATATTTACTATAAATGAATACGTCAAAAAAAAAAAAAATAATCTTCGATAAATCAAATCGAACAAATAAATTGCAATTATATAATAAAATCATCCCATTTGTTATTCGAAATAGACATCTGTTGCTATATTTTGGCAAGAAGAATGAAACAAGGTAACAATCAAGCTAAATACAGAAACAAACGTACGACCTAGTTGATATCAATACTAGGATAACATGACGCCCGCATCCATTCTATAATCTACCCTCTGCGAGCTCGATTTTCTGAAGCAAAAGTTTTCATTTTAATTACTGAAATGCAAACAAATGTATAGACATATATATATATATATGTAACAGTACATTGTATATATACTGCATCATTCTAGTTTTTCTTTTTACATAATGAACCTAGTTTTTAATTAAGCACGATCAAATGTCAACAGGAATATGAGAAATATTGTGGTTTGTTTATGTAATGATTCAGGGAGGAATAAAATTAACCCCATCAGTTAAATCTGTAACGTATCCACCCTATCGATCAACGTAAACGATTCTCCTAATCACATCACGATTCTCTCATCAGTGAGAGCTACATTTTTTATCTCACGAACTTATACATACTATATCGAAAAATTCGATAATTCATTCGGTCAATATACATATTATTCCGGATAAATTGTCAACATGAAATACGATGAAAGAAAGAAACGTTTTGCTTAGTTTATCGTACCATATATTTTTTTACGGTCACTTATCATTGACCTTTGGCCTGCAACTAATGTAAAAAACAAAAAATTTAATTTTAAAAATAGATTATAATATTTTCTTGATAAATGACATTCATTCGACATTCGAAATATTATAATATTATTTTCAATTGGAAAAATATAAGGTACTTGATATCAAGAAACGTGATTCTTGGTGCAATAAGAACTAAACCTACCAACATTTCATGTATGCCTATTCCTACTATGAATGGTCAAATGATTACTTTAAAAAATACATATTATTTTAATAAAAAATGAGATTTTAATTAATTGTATACTGTACAATATATTATGTTCTTTTATTTATAAAAAAAATAATTTATAATACATTATGTATGCATTTTTTTTTTTAAATTATAGAACACGATCATTTGACCACGCGTGGTAGGTTTAGTATTAATGCTTGTTGAATGGGGTAAGTCTAGACGCAGAGTGAGTCGCTTTTTCATGGCATTTTTCCAAATATTTTAAACAGCCATTATCTTGGACCCACGTTGAACGACGAATGAGATTTTTCTCAAGATTACCGAGTATTACAATGTAAAGAAAAATTGTTGTTGGTTATTTCAAACGAAAGATCATTTTCGTTGTAACGAATTTTGGAGATGAAAAAGCAAAGCTCAAATTTTACCTATAGAATCCAATATACATGCTACCCGCCCCTATTCTATCAATTAAAAAATATATATATATAAATAAAAATAGAAACAAGGAAAGAATAAGTATCGTTGAACTTGACTAAAAATATGTCGTTTTCTTCGCAGATTTATGTACCCTCGTAATTAGCTTTAGCCCTCAATCTTTCCCTCGATGCACTTTTCCTTGCACTCTTCTACCGTATGCACTTTTTCCGATTGTGGGGACAATCGATGTTCAAGGACCGACCAAATCGCGTGACAACGTCATCGAGCTTTTTTACACGCTTTTTGTAATCCGCAATGTGTACCCCTTTCAATGTGTCCAGCTTAAAGATGAAGGGAAAAAAGAAGAAAAGAGAGAAAGAGATAGAGAAAAAAAGGGAAAGAAAGAGAAAAATAAGTTAGGTAAAGTCCAAGCGGAAGATGGTAAAAGGAACAAATAATAAAAAATTAACGAGGAAAAACAGAGATATTACATATAATAAAGATTAAAAAAAAAAAAGTAATAAGGAAGGGTGTGCAAAGTGAAAAAAGGGAGAGAGAAAAACGCGAGATCCGCGCGCAAAAAAACTTCGATTAATATCTTATCTCTCCGACGTTCGAAAGACGACTGATTGCAAAGTGGTGAACCACGCAACCACCACCCTCTCGCAATCGGTTCCCCCACTCCAAGGCACAGTGCTCTTACGTACCGAAACAATCCGAGAAAGAACGAACACTGTCGAGTGGACCCCAGCAAGAGAGAGAGAGAGAGAAGGCTCTATCGACCGAACGACGGCGAATGAAAGCATCGACGTGCAAACATTACTTCTACATACATACACATACATATATACACACAGTATGCATCTCCTACCGTCTCTCGTTACTAAACTTCCTACTACTACTACTACTACTATTACTACTACTACTACTACTGATGAACTTCAGTAGTCTTACTATTACTACTACTACTATTTCTTTACTACTACATAATCGTTTCTAATGAGCGAAGAGGATTAAGTATACATGAAATCGCAACAGGAAATTGATTTTGTTAATTTTTGTGATTCTTCTTTACATATGTCGAAAAATAAACAACAGTGGAGTAAGATTTCATGCATACGAAACTTTTTTCTCAATGACTTTGGACATCGTCTCGACAATGTCTGAATTTTCATGAGCCCACACACAAGGCATCCTCGTCCTTCGGGAAATTCGATAAAAAGTCGCTTGACCTCGAAGACACAATCGAGCTGATAGGTCGAACGATGACTAACAATTCTTCTTTTACCTATTCATATGATTTTATTCAGTTATTTATGAAAATAGTTTAATTTCCTTACGTGCAAAGTGATAAGTACAAGAAGACTGAAATAGCAAACACTTGAGATAGTTCAGTATTTATAATACTGTTTATGTATATGTGTATGTATATTTGTGTACATTAATATATAGCTATTATCGTAACATCTTATTGGAAAGTTAACGGACGCGCACATTAATGTGCATGAATGCGTACCGTAAAGATGTCTTCAAAGGACCTTCTATGGTATTATGTCATTCTTCTTACAATAGAATTTCTACGTTGCTTCTATCATAAACTGGGTTTGACCACTCGAACGAACCAAAAGAGAGAAGAAAAGAAAACTTATTTGAAAAAGTCGCTTGATGACCTTTACCCTCGGATCATCAGCAAAACTTCGTTCCTTACGATAGGAGGGTACCCACGTTGAAATCTATATTAGAAATCATATTTAAAAACTATAAATTAAAGATGAATGAATAATTGTTGGTAATATGTGCTGCCATCTGCAATAAAACAATTATATATATTTATATTGATTTTTAAAGTAATTAAACATACTTTTAATTATACTACCTCAATAATCAACAAAAAGTAATTATTATTAAAATGATAATAAATAAATTTATATCATGGATGCGATTCTTTTACTTTTATAATATACAGTAAAAAAGTCAAATCAATCTCGATCAATTGTTTAATAATTTTCGTCTTATTAATAAATTAAACATTACGTTGATAATCGTACAAAAAAAAAATATATTTTTATTTTTCGTAAATATATCTTGCAAATTTAAAAATGTTTCTTTGAAAATTTGAAAGAAAATAAAATATTTCAATTATATAAAAACAATTGTATTATGTCTTAAATATTGTATTACAAGTAAATATATATACCGTTAAGAAGATTTCTACCGAATGTTTAAAATTAAAAGGATTAAGTGTGTTACAAAAAATGAAAAACTATAGTCGGCCATTCATTTTGAACCGTGAAATAGGCCATAGCGTTTATTCAAAGACGCTTGAAATATTCATTGAACTTAGGTTAATCAGGTAAAAGTGAATACAAGTATTATCGACTAGTAGTAAAACATAACGCTTTTACCTCTATTTTATGTATATATTCTACATATAATTATATATGTATGTATACGTACATATGTGTATAAGTATATATATAAACATATGGAAGCTCGCGTGTCGCCAGTTAGACGCCGACACCCTTTTTAAGCTGGACCATACACACGTGTGGGTAATTTCATATATTTCATGTGTATAATTGCGTGTCACGTCCCATAAAGAGATTACCTGTTAAAGATAAAAAAATAAATATATTACTTTGAATATATTAATTATAAAAATATTATATTACTATAATAACATTATATGAATATATATAAGGATAAAAAATATTGTCATAATTCATTTCAGCATATATAAATATAATACATATTCATAGAGATTACCTGTTACTTTCCGAAGGGATTACTTTTTACAGAAAAAAAAAATAAATGTATTAATTTGAATATATTAATTACAAAAGTATCACATTATTATTATAATTACATTATTATATAAACATATTATATTATTAACGATACAATCTCATTCATTTCTATTAGGATATTTTTATCTATACAAATTAATAAAAATAAGCAATTATAATATAAAAGATGATATATCCTTTTTATTAGGCAATGTACAAAATGTTCAGCATACACAGTATGCACGATCGTTTTATACGATTTCGTATAAAATCTTGTAACGTTAAATCACAATAAAATGATCTTACAAATACATTAACTCTCGTCTAACGTATTATCGAGCGTATTTCTCGCTAAATAATCGAATCTACTCTAATCTCGAGATCTCATTTAACCGATCACTTAGTGATACTGTTACTAACGTGGAAGAAAATATTTTCCCATAACATTCGAATCCATTAACTTTCTCTCTCTTTCTCTTTTTTCTTCATTACTGTCCATTTATTCCCTTAATTCGATACTCTCTATCTCTCACCTTCAATTTCCTCTAATTCCATCGATCTTAAGGTTCGGGAAAAATAATAATAATCTCGGTTACTTTTTCTTATGGTTAAATAAAGAAAAAAGATCAAAGAATATTTGTTGTTACAACTAGTGAATTAAAATCAAACGAGATAGTAAATATTGTGTCAAGAATGTTGTAAAATGCTCGTAAAAATTAAGAGGAGATGTATATATAGATATAGATATAGATATAGATATAGATATAGATATAAAAAAAAAAGAGAAAAAAATTCTTCTAACAATAAGTCTGTCTATCTATATACGAATGGTCGGTTATTATAAAAAGGGATACAGTTTAATTTTCTTTGAGATAAATTTTTCTTTGAAAGGTTCTTGTTAAGAAGAGATCACTTGCTTTCTTATTATTAAAATGGCGTAGTCGCTTTCGCGATTAAGTAATTAATGGAGCGTGTTATTTCGCATAAAATATCATGAGAATGTTTTACCATGCCTTCTAAGAAAGCAAGAGTAAAATCATTATAAGATTGTATATATGATTAGCAATAATAATAATGATGATAATGATGATAATAATAATTATAATTATCGGACTACGGAATTATTACAGAAGAAACAACGACCTCGTTAATATGAAGCATATCATTTTATTTTATTATCATATTCAATCATTTCGCTTTATTTTTTTTTTTGTTTATTTGTTCTTTTATTATGCGTAAATAATGTTCTAACTAAAGTTTTTCAGTTTTATCTATTAATCTTATTTTTTATTTTTTCTTCTTGTTTGAGGTAAACGGTAGAGTTATTATTCAGGGTAGAACATAGGTTTTACAGTCTTTTTATTTTATAACGCAAAGATATAGGCGTATATATTTTCCAACGTTCCACAAAATCTATTTAACTTAGTATCAGATTTGTTATAGGTATTATAATAAAATAAAAAAATCCGAGTTGAGATCGAATGTCAAATAAATCTAACTTACATTGGTATACGTTAAATAACAAAAACTTATATATATTCTCTTATTTTTAAATAAAACTTTATATATTTTTGTATTATATATAAAGTGCTTTTAAAAAAATGATCGATAACTCTACCATTTATCCTAAATAATTAAAAAATGTAAATAATCTAAAGATTTTTAAAAGAACAAAATTTACGAAAATGGAAATAACACGATTTTCTTGCTATGACCTTTCGTTTTTATTATTATTATTATTATTATTATTATTATTATTATTATTATAAATTTAAAATGTATTATATTTCTTCCCTTCAACCTTTTTTTCATTTACTTTTACGAGCAATTTACAGAATGACAATGACCGTGTCATATGCACACGTCGCAGTCTATTAAGACGCACGTCATTTTTGCAACGACACAAAATCACTTTCAATTTTATCGATAAGAATCATTTCTTTTCTTACGCTTGTATTTACGTATTATTACGTAAATACAAACAACAACACAACCCACCAGAGATTAACGAAATCAGACAACCTGTTAATGGGAATGGAAGAGAGAGAGAGAGAGAGAGAGAGATAGAGAGAGAGAAAGAGAAAAGGAAGATGAAGAAGGAAAAAAAAGAAGAATAAGGGACAAGAATAGGAGAAAAATGACTTTTGTATGTATATGTACAAGGAAAAGAGAAATATCGATTTACATTAACAAGCGAGAAGCTGCTTCGTATTATCGCGCTTAGTAGCGCACGATAAAAGAACTCATGGTATGCATGTATAGTACGCTTCTGCATAATATATCTAAAATTAATCTTAACACGTTTCCCTTATATACGTGAGTATATGTATCAGTGTTTCTCTTTCTACGAGTATGCGTTTGTATATGTACGTGTTTATATACTCAGTTCTAATGTAAGTTTTCTTTTAACGCGCACGCGCGCATATATACATATGTATTTTGAATATAGTTACATGTATAATATACATACGTGTGTGTGTGTGTATTCATGTTCGTATGTCGCACTGCCATATAATATTTTATTATTATTATTATAATTATTGTTATTATTATTATTATATATATAATATATATTACCTATGTAGAAATGTACGCATACTGTACATTAAAGTTCTTATCATATACATAATTAATTTTATAATTTACAATTTGTCGAACCTGAAACAAACGCATTTGTTAGCGAAACGCAACCACTCTTTACGTTACATAATGTAACCAATCACTCATGATAACGATATATATATATATATATATATATATATATATATATATATGTATATATGTATATCTATATACACATAAACACGTGTGTGCATGCCTGTATGTATGTCATGTGCTTGCAAAATTTTTACAACCCAAGCTTTCACGAATACACGTTAAATTCGAAAGGGGATATTTCTTTTCTTTTTTTCGGTGAGGATAGAAAAAGAGAAACGATGAAATGAAGAAAAAAAAGAAAGGTAGAGAGAGAGAGAGAGAGAGAGAAAGTATGAAAGAAAGAAAAGGAAAAAAAAATAAAAGAAAACAACACGATCTATTTCGCTCCCTTTTTCTCATTCCCTCTCCCTTTTTTCTTAATTTTCTTTTTCACTAATATTATTCATTAACACGTATATCACAGATTACTCCAATACCGGAACGTCTTCTCATTATTATTATTATTATTATTATTATTATTATTATTATTATTATTAAACACGGTATTAAATGGCAAATGAATAAAATAAAATAAGTAAAATAATAAAATGATAAAATTCAAAAGGAACTACAATCTATTTTGTTAATCAATGAGAAATGATTCTTCCTTGTAAAAAAAAAAAAAAAAAAATAAATAAATATATTCATATATACATATATATAAAAATAAAAATTAAATAAAACTTTTTTTTTTATGAAATGACGATTTGTTGATATAATCAGAAAAATGATGTTTTTTCTTTGTATTTTAAACGAGAAAAAGAAATGAAATTATGTATATTTAATGATAAATAAATATTGTGTCGAGAATGACGGAAGTTATTTTATTTTAACCAATCGATTCTCTCCGAATGCTACTCGCTCGTGCTCGTTACGGGAAACCGAGCTAGGATTATCATAAAAAGTAATAAAAAGATTTTTTCCCCGTGGGACGGACGTCAAATATTATTATTATTATTATTATTATTTTTATTATTATTTATATTTCGTTTTTATATCATCATTATCTTTAATATTTTAATTCTTGTATGTTCTTTTATTTTTTTTTTCTTACTATTATATATTTCTCTTTTTTTCTTCCGTCTGTGTTCGACGGAACAACATAAAAATATAAGTGAACCTTAGGCACAAATACTTCGTAGCATATAGTTTTATATGTTACGATAAAAACACCTTGTCTTTTTTTTTTTCTTTTCTTTCTTTCTTTGTTCATTTTTTGTATATCGTAATATTTTAGAAATAAAGTGTTTATTATAATAATAAAAAATTAAAATGTTTAAAAAGAAATTCATAAAACTAATATAGAGCTCGGCAAATCAAACAAGTGAATTTGCTCGTTTTTAAACTTTTCTATTTGTATTTCTTTATGATAAATAAAATTTAATATATGTATATATATACATATATTATATATATAGATATATATATAGATTCAAAAAAGAACAAAAGCGAGTAACGAGCTAGGATAATTATTAGGAGAAAATTAATTGTATTTCCTTTTCTTTTTTTCTTTCTTTTTCTTTTTAAATCGATAGAATTACGCTTTTTTATCACTGTTGTGGTCATCGATGGATCACCAAGTAACGTTTTTTTCTCAACATGCTTTGTAATTATTATTTGATCATCTTTAATCATCGCGTACAATTAATTTATCGACAACACACATTTATCTATTCGACAAAACTTCGGAAAATATAAGGAAAAATGTACCAAGTGAACCACAACATAAACATTGGATTTTATTAATACATTCATTTTGTTGTCTATTTTTTTTTTTTTTGTTTCTTGAGATTTTGTTAACACGCCTGCTTTTTTTATAATAAGATCTCGACGGAGCCAGCAAGGAAAGTGAACAGGCAAGAAAAAAAAAAGAAAAAGGCAATCATTTCACAATATATATAGGCGTTAATATTATGAAATTACGATGACTCGTAAAGCGTATTTTAACAATAAAAAATAAATTTAATCAATTGCACTATATTTGTTGCATGTTTATACTTAATTCTTTATATAGAAAATTCATCTCAATACAAAAAAAAAAAATATAAAAAGAAAAATAAGACAGAAAGGAGAATAAAGGATAAAATAGTAACTAAACATTTTACTAAATTATTTAGTAGCTTCTACGAGTCAACGTTCGCGATATCTCTTAGTTCAAAGAATTTAAAGACATTCGTAAAACATAGATTTTCCTTATAGTATAATATTTGTATAATATACATGTTCCATCATCATGAGGCCAACAAAGTACGGCAGTCGAAAAAATAAATTTTGTGACAACCATATTTGCCATAATCGCTACCTGTACAAATTATACAAGAGCTGCCTGCGATGATGTCGCTAAATTTTAACAAAATGTATGTACGGTGTATGTAGAAATTATACGTATCTACATAAAAACAGACAGACACGCGCGCACACACCGCATACACACACATACTTATATATATATACGTTATTCTTGTTTTTATATATATATATATATATCCAGATTGTAAATGTAATTAAATTCAATAATATACACATATTACTTATATGTATATATATATGAGTAAATTTAATCACATTTATAATTAAGAAAAGACATCTACATCATCGCACATATCACTTTTGTTGCTTCTGTTTGCAAGATATAGGAATAATAGATATATTCCAATGTGATTATTGACAATACATATAGATATCCATACACACATACTTACACATATATGCAAACATGTGCTGATAATTACGATAGTGAATTATTTCAAAATATTTTTTAAATTTATTCTTTGATTTATTTTACAAATAATTATAATTTAGAGTAAATCATAATCAATTTTTTGACTAAATCCATTAAATAATTACCGACACATGTGAATATATTTATGTATGTATGTATATATGTATAAGTATACATAATATCATAAAAGTGCCGACAGTATGATGCTGTTCCATCTCGTTGATAAAATTTTAATGATTTCTATAATAAGATTCTTCTCTGTTATCTATTAACCAGTTCCCACTTCTCCCCCTACTACGAAAACCACCTCCCCGAAATTGTCCACCCCTTTTCGGTCCTCTTGGAACAAAATTCCCAGAGGATGGTCCACGTGGACCTCTGTCCATCCAAGGAGCTCTAGGACCACCTCGGAAACCACTCCTACTACGAGGAGGACCATTTCTCCAAGGTGAGAAAATCGCTGGTCCTGCAACTCGAGGTCGAAAGTTTGGACTGCTACTATGCACATCATACTCATATCCCGTAGTGGGATGAATGTCCGTCGATGTACTACACGATCCGGAATCATTTGAACCTGCATCCGCAATAGCCGCTTGTTGCGGACCGTTTGATAAAATAATTCTCTTGCAGCTGATCACATCATCCTGTTTCTCGTCAAAATCACCATTTGTTGGCAGTCTCTTTAAATCATTCGATGGTGCCACTTTAGATTCCATCAAAACCTCTAACTGTTCTGATAGCTGTGGTGTGTCCGTAAAATCTTCCTGAGCTTGATTTTCTAACGAGGAGTTTTTATCACCAATTCGTTTCTCCGTCAGACTAGATTCTGAATTCACGTGTTCTACATATTCCGACACGGATGTGTACTTCTCGTCGCGAGGATTCTTCGTTTCTTCTGAAATTGATGATTCTTGAGGTGACTTTTCCTGATTATTGTCAGAATCACCTTTGATCAACTCATCATTTGTCGATGTGTTATCTAATGTAGCAGCATAACCAGAAGAACCATGTTCGGAATTTCGAGAACTCGATACGTCTTGTTGCGTTTTATGATCCTCGATTAACAACGAACAGATTTTCTCTTGCGATGAAGAGACTTTCTCTTGCGATGAATTCTGAATAGTTTGTATGTTTGCTGATGGCTCACCTTGTTCGAATTCAGGCATAGCTATGGGCTTGCCTTCGTCATCAAGAATAAGGACCGTTTCAGGTGGTTGTAATAACAGAGGACGACTATTTGGAATAATGTCTGGTGGCAAGCGTTGTTGTTGTGGTTGTTGTTGCTGCTGTGGTTGTTGTGGTTGTTGCTGCTGTGGTTGTTGTGATTGTTGCTGTTGTGGTTGTTGTTGTTGCTGCTGTTGTTCCTGTGATCTCGACTTTCGGATACCTGTAGGAGTACGTTGCTTATGATTATGGTCATCAGAATATCTATTTTGTCGATTTCTTGGAAATCCCCGACCACCACGGACATTCCTTTCATTTCTATGAAAAGTTGACGTATCGCGATGTTGATGGTCCGATGCCTGATACCTATTTCGCAATTGCGCTTCCCCGTGAAAATCTTGATTAGATCTAATGTTATGCTGATTATCATGATATTCAAAATCTTGCTGATTCTGTTGATGAACCTCGTGAAAAGTTTGTTGCCCTGGAAGAAATTCTTGCTGATTTTTAAGGAAGTTCGGTGGTGGCGGTCGATTTTGATGGAAGTTTGGCTGATTTGGATGAAAGTCAACTGGCGCATTATGATGAAAATCTGCTTGAGTTTGATGAAAATTATTTGGAGGTTGATGAAACTGCGGTGGTGGCGGTGGTGGAGGTGGTCCAGGATGAATAACGTGAACGTCTTGTAATATTTGACCTCGAGGTACTGACATTTGGGTAGAAGGTAATGGAATCATACGCATGTCCATATCTAAATGTTGAGTCTGTCCGGATTGTACTGGATTCAATACCCTCATATCGCGATCTTGAGATCTGACATCTACCAATATTCTCCCTTTCGGTTTACTATCTACTTCGTCGTCCGACATTTCCATATCAACGCTTTCCACGATATCGCCTGGTTGCATGTGTTGCCTAATTATAACAAAATATAAAATATATTATATGTGTAGACTCGTAAAAATTTCTTAAAAACAAATATAATAATTATATAATAAAGTCTCACCGATAATCCTGGTCACTTGTAGACCATAAAGCATTGTTATTTGGTAATACATTTAACGCCGTATCATTGATGGTAGTATGATTTGCAGGACTGCCTGTGAGACTTATCAAATTACGATGATCGACATCTGCTGCCTTTATTAAGCTGTATGGTAATTGGTTCTCAGATGTTAATGGTATTGGTATCACCCTACATACATACAGTGATAAAAGATATTTCCATGATTTCATAAAATAATAAAAATAATTCATACATTACCTATGATCTACATCTCCAGCACTACTAAGAAGAGGCTCTTGAGGTTGCGCATCATTATACTCTACAGGATCATTAAACCCAGCTTTTTCGTACATCGGTGGTGATTCTGGAGTTTCAGAAAGTATTTCACTTTTTCCTCTTATATTGTTAGGCCAAACAGAGTCATTACTAGACTCCCATCTGTCATTAGCACCATCTATCCATGGAGTCTTATTTTTTTCATCATTTTCACCAGGCCAAGATGGATTCATACTATTTTTACCTGGAGATATATAACAGACTATACTGTATTCTTTATAGTAATTCTAATTACCAGGATAAAAAAAGGATTATTTCTGTTTTTCTTTTAAATAGTTCATACCCTTTTCTTCCCACTTTGCTGGTTCTTTAATTTCAGTTGAGGGAGTCCATGTAGGAAATTTAGGCGGCAGTTTATTGTAGCAGTTTTCGTCATCAAGAAAAATAGGTGGCGGGAGAGGTGGGGGAGGTAAAGGATTTACAACATTTGCATTAGTAGAGCCATCAAATGGCACAGTGATATTACTTTGACTATTTTGACTGGAGTATGGAGAAGGAGTATGTGATTCGGTAGGTAGGTTACGAACGGAAATAGGAGTACTGTGGTTCATTGGACAATTATTCAAAGTGCCGAGAGATGAACCCTGAGCACTCATCATTCGTGAGAGTACAGGAGTCACTGGAAGCTGTCCTAATGCTGGTGAATGCCTGTAATTAGGACGTTGCGGAGATTCCACTTGAGGATCAGAAATATCTAAACCTAAACCAGGTATACCACCAGGATCTTGTGTTCCTTCTGATGAAGGAAGGACAGTTTTCAAAAAACTAGATATATTGAAATCTTCATTGTTTTCACTTTTGGTGGGCCTCATATCAATCACTTCTATTTGCTTTGGCTAGTAGAATTAAACAAATTTAAATACAGATAAATATTTTATGTATCAACCATAAATTATTACTTACCTCTAAGGAATCATTATATTGTTGTGTCATCATAGTAGGTGTTGTAGATCTTTCGTTAAACAAATGTCTCTGAAAAAAATATATAACATATATAGTCATTTGTACATACATGACATAATTGTTATAATCATAACACAAAACTGTGTATCTCACCATATTACCAAAATCTACATTCCCTCCTATAAACGAGGAGAAATTATTAGTAAAATCTCCAGATTCATGTCCCTGTGTCAACTCTGGAGCAGGAACAGGAACAGGATCATAATCATGAGTGTATGAACCATAAATAGATGGAGGTGCAACTTCTATAATCGTAGATTGATTTGTAGTTTGATTTTCATCACCTGGCAGTTCTATGTCGCTATCAGGGCTGGGAGATGGAGCATTCACATCAGGTGATGGAATAGGAGAAACCAATGTTGGTAATAATTCATCTAATTTCTTTTTTAAGTTTTTCACTCTGCTACCAAAATTGCGATATGCCTATGTGTAAAAATATTAATTAATAGCTAACTAAAAAACCTGTTGAATTGTATTTTTATTTTATATAATATAAACAGAACATTTTTCTGTTGATAAAGTGTATTTACATTTGTTACTATTTTAACTTCACTCCTTTGAGTTTCATAAAACTGATCTGCGTGATCGAGTAATTCAAGAACCTGAGTTCTTTCTCCAATTTCAGCCTCCAATGCACGAACATAGTTTTCAACATTTCTTACTGCCAAATCAACTTCTTTTTCAGCATCTTCAACACTTCTTCGATCTTTTAATGATGCACAAAGTTCCTCTGCATTTTCTATCTCTATATTACTATCTCTTAAATCACGTAATCTAGCATCCGTTGCCTGTTCTAGAGTCGCACAAGATCTCATAGTCGAAATCAATAATGCAGCCTGAAATTCTTCTGGCACTGTAGCAGGTTGTGGTTCTGCTTTTTTCTTTGGGGCAGCTGATATTAAGCCAGATAAATCAGCAAGGAACTCCTCATCATATACTTGTCTCTGATCCCAAATCTTAAATATCCGCAATATACGATGTTTTACTTTTTCATCTCTAACCATTGTGGTAGCACGTTGTAGTGTAGTGCCCCAAGATTCCACAAATTCAAAGTTTTTTCTTTTGGAGTATTGAATGACATCATTAGCCAAGTAAAAGAGCGTAAGACGATGCTCTACTTTTACTATCGCATAAAAATCACATTATTAATCATTTAGGATTAACATTTCTATAAATAGTAACATTTCTTAACCCTTTCAATAATACTAGTTAACTATAGTCATTAATCAATATTTTACATTGGTTTATAATTTATTAAATCTGAAACTATTAAAACGCATTACATTGTAATATTCCATCCTTTATCCAATTAGTAGTAAAATGCATTATAACTGACTTATACAGTAGAAATTTATTCATGATATAACTATCAATGTAGTAAAAGCATAAAGGTTTTGTACAGTTGTATTGAAAGGGTTAATATATCAAATATACAAAGACATATAAGCTACTATATTTATATAGTATAGTATAATTTATAATTATTAATGAAATCTTAAATATGAAAAGTTAACTATTAATCAATTGCTTTGTTAATAAAATTTGAAAACATTCTTAAAACGGAGTTCATTATTTTGTTCTGTGGATATATCTTTGATATATCAAGCATACAAATGCATACACATAATGTTAAAAATTTTGATATTTGTATATGATTTAAAAAGATTCAATGTGTAATATTTAACTCACCCTTCTTTAAAACTTGAAGCCAAGTAGCAACAATCTTCTTATGATGTTGTCGTCTTTCAAGACACCATGTGGAAAGACTTTGAATAGACTCCTGTGAATCCTTCAATGTATGAAGTCTTCTCTCAAAGAGTTCCACATCAAAATCACTTGTTGCCATTTTGTTGACGAATCATCAACTCGTTTGATAGTTCAAAAATTTAATGTCATTGCATCTTTTAATATGAACCACCGAAAGGAACACAATACATCATACATATGACACATCCAGGTGTCATAGATAAGTTACTTTTCTAGCACACCAACCTAACCAAATAGTATTGCTAATGTATCAACATCGAATGCCAAGAATTACATTAACTATTAAATCACTATTCATCTTCTCAATTAGATAAAGCTCTTCAATTTCACTTTTTCTTTATATACACAAACAATGAGATATTAAAAATCATTTAGAAACTATAAAATTAAAGCTTGCAATACCGACACGCTTAAAAGCTATCGTTATTGACGTAAACTTAAAGAATACAAGAAGCAAATAATTCAGTCTGTAAATGTAACACAATTGGAATATCAAATAAATGATATTATTCGATGCACAGTACATTAACTTTCGTAATATATTTCAAAATACCGTATATCATACAAAGAGTCGTGAAAACAAGAGTCAGCCATCTTTCTAGGACCAAAACACGACCGATCGCGCAATGGCCGGCACGATTCATAAAATATCGTATAAAACTTATTAAAAATTAACACGAATATGTTTTTATATTTCCATTAATAAACGAGATTTATATTTCAATATATTATAAAATTCGATAAAAATTTGAATAATCTATTTAATGAATTGGAATATATTATTTTAAAAATAAAAAATAACTTAAATATATATTAATAATACTTATGAATTGTATATTATTAAAAAATTTTAAAAATTATAATAATTTTATAATGATTATTTGATTAAAAACATTATTTCTTTTTATTAAATATATATTCCATCAAAATTAGCGCGTATGAACAAAATTTGTTTCATTTTCAATAAACAACGATATACATTCGTATACTTAGTTGCCCATTTATAGATATGATATGATATAATTAGATATATATCTTAAAACGTTGATAGGTTAAATGCATTTTAAAATTAGTATCAAATCATCCAATCATAGATAACATATGTATCAAGGCGAACATTCATTTGCTAGTGAATCAATACAAAATTATTCATAACTTATTACAATTTAATCATGAAATTGTATTTAATTAATAAAAATACAAATTTCACAATGCAAAAGAAAAACTGTAAAAAAGTGGCAAAAAAACCTGCAATATTAAAACAAAAATTAAGTTTATACACATCCTACTAAGCCACCAATGAGAAGAAAGAAAGTTTAGCTATGACGAAATAGAAAGCAAATGGCGTCAATTTACCCGCGTTTATTAGATTGAAATAAAATTAATTCTTAATCTACATTATCGGTTATGTGATATAGATCATAGTATTAAAAACATATATATATATATATATATATATATATATATATATATTCTTATAATCTTTTACATTTGTTTAAAAATAATAAATTTATGATTATAGCCAAGAAAAATTGAATTTGATGTATAGCGATAATTTAAAATTATGAACACTGACGATACAACAAATCTGATACAATATCGATACTATTACAATTAAAGTAATACAAAATCTCATAAAGATTCGTTTAATGCAATTGTTATATAATTCATTATTTTATATATAATCTAAATTATTAAATAAATATTTGTATTCGTTCGAATGAACATGAACTACTGTCCTTGAAAAATTAATCGCTTATATTTCCCTTATACGAAAATATAACAACTTTACGTCGACAATATCATGCTTGTTTTTTTTTCTTTCTTTCTCATTTTTTTTTTTTTTTTTTAATGAAACCAAATATAGACATAAAAGAAGAGGAAAGTGAAGCATAAGGAAGGATTTAACGATCGGGCCATAGACGGTAATCGAAAGTAGTGAGAAGAGTCTTTCGTTGGTGTGTGTTTTAATCACACGGAGCACAACTTCTCTCTCCCTCTGTGTCTCTCCTCCTTGTCTAGAGAACGAGCGAACATCGATGAATGAATCCTGTTGCGCAGAGACCGGTGGCTTCCACCGTAAGAGTCGATATATCCACTATATAGTCAATTGCATCTGTGGGCGAAGGAGTGTGCGTGCGCGTGTTCGAGGCGCGGTGGTGGCAGCTGTGTGGTGGCGGGTGGCGGTGGTGGTGATGATGGTGGTGGTGTGGCGGCGGTGTATGGCGGTGTGTCGCTTGTCTCAACTCTATTCGACTAGTAGACATATTCCTTGCAAGTGTCACGTCGCGGTCGAAGGGAAGTTTACGTCTGAATAAAGAGGATTGTTCGAGGATCGTCTTGTTTGCTTCCTTGTTTTCAGTCATCAGTCATATCCTACTTTAAATACATACATATATAGATACATATAGCATACATATTCATTACCATATATACGTATATATATATATATATATATATATATATATATATATATATATATATATATATATATATCTTATATTATATATATAATATATATATATTTATTTATTTATAGATATAATATATATATATATATATATGGACATATATCATGTTAGTGTATTATTTTTTATCCTCGTACGACAATCGTCGGAGAACAGGTTGGAGATGGATTTGGCTTTAAAATGAAATGCGCGATCGAGGATGCGAAAGGGAGCAGGCGTGGACTGTTCGTCGTCTGAGGTCAGGCGTGGGGATGAACTCTACGGGGTCTAAGAGAGGGAGGAGGTCTGGGGCGCTTCCTGTGCTTGGCACTAGCCTAAAAAAGCTTCACAAACAGAATCGCGACCGAATGTCTTTTCAATGCTACGAAAATGGTGAAGTGTGGGAAAAAGTGGGCATTGAGTAAAGGCTTCGACTGCTCGAATCATGACAGAAGCGTCGGAGGAGTAAGTAATGTATCTCTCTCTTTTTCTCTTTATATTTCTGTATTTCTATCTTTCTTTCTCCCTCTTACATGCTATTTCTCTTTAATGCTACCGTACCACTGTACATATGAAGATGGTTCCACACGGAAAGGCGAAACATTCGTTACGTTACTGTGCTTTTTACGAGACCGTGTGTCCCCACCATGTTTTAAATGGTGTACACTTCGTACACATCGTCCAAAGAAACATTCACTCTTCTTTCTCTTTTCTCCATTTATTTTTCTCTCTCTTTCTTTCTTTCTTGAATCACTTTCCATAGTATCCTTCTTGCATTTTTTTTTATACTTATTGTGTGACTTTTTCACGACCGTTAAGTTCCCCCTCTTTCGGGAATCTTTCACATTATCTTTTCGTCGCTCCTCCTACGAATTACACATGTAAACGTATGTCGTATGCTCCTTTCTACAAACGTGTTGGTATGTCATCCGGTGTGTGTTCGTGCATGGCTGACTGTTCATTCATTGAATCGATGTCAGCGTGTAACATCTGCTATGTAGTTGTATTTCTGACGATTTTGAATATTTTATCGACTATTATATGAAATAAATTTATATTTAAACGATCCTCCTCCCTTTTTCTTATTCATTTATTTTTTGAAACAACGTTCTTTTAAATTTTTAATAATTTGTGTCCCCTTTAACACTTTATGTATTTCCAATTATGCTAAATTAATTGAATTTTGTGTACAACTTGTTATATTCCTTTTTATGGTATAATGTTACTTTGTCTTACTATATCTGTCTACATATTAATATGGTAACGTAAAATTGATCTCAATTGATTTTACTGTTATTGTTTTTTAGTGGTAACTACTTAGTAAGGGTTTGTGCCCAAGTAATGACGAGAGATGACAGTTCTGGTGGATGGGTTCCTCTTAGTGGAGGTGGTTTAGCTAATGTTTCTGTGAGACGTAGAGCAACCTCAGTGAGTGGACTTCAGTCTAATAATACCAATGGTACAAGTATTTCTACTTCGAATGTTAACACTACAACTTCGAGTACAACTGTCAACGCACAGGGTCATGGATCTAGTACTTCTCCACCTAGTGCGACAAAAAGAAAACATGAATATCTTATCTATGGGAAACGTATCACCGATCAATCGGTATTATGATGTAGCAGTTTAATAGCAAATTATAGTATTAAGTTCTTTATCATTATATTATAAAATATTTGTATTAACTCTTTATCTTTATAGGTTGTTCTTAGCTGTACTATTAAAAAGGATTTTGAATACAATAAGGTAATGCCAACTTTTCACCATTGGCGGACAGGAGAGAAAAAATTTGGATTAACTTTTAGAACGGCTGCGGATGCAAGAGCATTCGATAAAGGTGTACGTACTGCAGTGGAAGAACTGTTGGAAGGTAAGACTTGCAATAATATATATTTATAGATTAAATGTTAAAACATGTTTATTATACTAAAAAAAGCATGCCACTTTTTTATGTTTAAAATGTATTTTTAATATAATAGAATGATTTGTTCTTTCTGAATATTTAAAAATAATAAACAATTATAATCTAAGAGTTCACTAAAATACAAGTCTATTTTATTCTGTTATCTTAAATGGTAAATATAAAGTAAACAGTGACATATCATTAATTATTGATTTTTTGATGTTTGTTATTTTGCTGCATTTTTATATGGATTGTACAACTGGTAAGCTGTACAAAAAAATATATAGTCTATCATTGCTTGCTATACAATTTGTAAATAATTAAACTTATTATTATTTTGTTATTAAAATTATAGGACTTGCGGAATCAACATTGTGTTGTAATCCTGCAGATGGTGGTGACGAAGATGTTTTTATGGTAAGAATTGAACAACTTTAAAATACATATTTGAAATTCATCATATCAATTGATATTTTTCTAATTTTACAGACCTTAAATTTACCTGTGGATCCTTTAGATCCACGTCCATCTTCGGATACATCTCGTGGAGTAGTTCGTGTACCTATTTACCATCCCCAATGTCCAGATGTTTTTGATTCGCATAATAAACCTATTCATTACATTGGTGGATCCGCCAACAAAGTATCACTATCTCAGCATCCTTTGACATCAACTGCAGACATTGGATCTGATAATTACTCCTATGTGCATCTTACAACAGTTAACCATGAATATTTATATCCCATCGTCGATGATCATAAAAGTGATAGATTAGACAGGCACAGTAGTGGAAGTTCTTTGAAAAAACCCGACATTATAGTGTCACAACCTTCAAAAAATACTTTTAGACGTAATGTTCAGTTACGATGTAAACATTGCCAAGAAATATATTCTGAGCAGCACAATCCTAGAGGATCTTGCGAGGATGCTCCCGATCCTATTAGACGTGGAATAGCAACAATATCTTGTTTATCATGTGCTCAGTGTATGCTGTATCATTGTATGAGCGATTCTGAAGGTGAATTTACCCAAAATCCTTGTAGGTAAGTTTTATTAGAAAACTTTGTATGGAAACTTTACTCTATTAATTTAAAATATACGTATATGATTTAATTAAGATTTAATTAATATATAATTCTGTAGTTGTAATACGGAAGAAGGATGTGGACGAAGATGGATTGGTTTAGCATTATTATCACTAATTGTTCCGTGTTTATGGATTTATCCCCCACTCAGAGCTGTTCACTGGTGTGGAATGTCGTGCGGAATGTGTGGAGGCCGTCATCATCCAATGGAATAACTGGAGGATCCCTTTGATGTCTCTGCTCCATACTCAGTTGAATCAACAAAGTTTTCATCATCGCGTAGTGCAGTCGCTAATGTGTATGAATGTCACGATCTGAGTATGGGACGTTGTCAGAGGTATCAAAGGGGCAGACAGCTTCCAGTACACGCACTAATCCATCAACATCATCTGTGAAAATTAAACTGACAAAGAAAATGATATGGAGCACAAGATGCATTTAGCCTTCACACTGTGTATATTCCGTACGTTTTGTAAACTTTATTAGCAGTATGAATTGTTTAGTCACAACTGTATATTAAACAATTGACAGATGGAAGTAAGATAGTATTTATACTTCCACCAATTGGTCTGTGGATAGAACTGAGCAACTATGTATTGTACATGGTGTAAATTACGAGAGTGCAGCTGTGAGATAATGCAAAAAACTTTTTATTCCCAGTTTGAATTATTATTCTCTGCCTCATGTAATGTGTGTATAGAGAGCACAATGTCCACACTGGAATCGAGCATTGCTGCGATTGTCAGAATGAAAGTGTAAGAATGTGTTCTATTCATAAGTTCTGATTATACTACACAAGTTAAAGCCAGTATTTGCTAATTTTCTAGCCCTTATTAGTATGTAATAAAGTTGGGAAACAAGAGTAAATTGAAACTGTAAAGTTAATCAAGATAAAGTGAAAATTACTCTATATTTATCATTTATTAGTCGTTGGAAAATATCTCATTAAAATATATGATGGAAAGCATTGCAATATTTGCATGTATGCTATGTTGCTGCTGCAATCACTTGAATAATTAATTTCCTAAAAAATACAAAAATTATTGTCAAGGTGATTGAATAATCTTCTAAGTTGCAAACCATGTTATGGGTGCCTATATTGTACAAATTTTGTGATATTTTAGAACATATATGTATTTTTATGTATTTTATTGATAAAAATAGATTGACAAAAGCTGGCTGCGTCTCATAAGATGCAAACAGTAGCTAATATTTAATAAATACAACTTCTTCACAAAGCAAATACAAATATTTGTGACCAGTGCCTGATGTAAAGAAAAGATTTATAATTATTAATTTAATTTGTCTGAATATTATTTAATAAAGAATAATGACACATTAAAAAAGATTAAAATATAACAGATTTCTAATTAAATAATGATCTGATTCTTAGAACTACTCATGGCACTTAGAGTATTTCACAGAAATACACGATACTAATTATTATCTTAATTTTTACTTATTTTTGTTAATGATAATAAATTATCTTATTTTAATGTTCTCTCTAATGTTTATGCTCTCTTTTGGTGATATTTATTCGTATATTACATGCATTAATGCATTAATATTGTACATTATAAAAATATTTATACAAAATGATAATTTCTTTTTTATTTGCAGGTCAGTTTTATTAAAAGTCTGTAAATATATTTATGATTTTTCATTTTAGTACTATCAGTTATTTAAATAAAACCAGAGTTTATTTGATCTTATATGAATTAAGAAGCAGCTAGCTTAAGCAATAATTATTATCTTGATTTTTACTAATTAATTATGTTAGAAAGAGATATATACACATATATATTTAAAAGATATGTTGAAGAAATATCTACGGATCTGATTACATATTTGTAAAAATTTAATTGCCATTTAATCATGATACTCTTAAATAAATAGTGCCATAATATAGATCATGCTGTTATACTTTACAGCTAAGCACAATTTTAACATTGCAAAGATTCTTATATTTGTTTATCGTATTATGTAGATCACCTTGACATTTATCTCTATGTATAAAGAGAATGTATATAGAGATTGTAATATATTTTTTAAACCAAAGCTTCAAAATGTGCTAGGTAGTTCTTCATGATCAGCTTATTGATATATATTGTAAAATATTTACAATATTATTTTTAAGAAATTATTACTACAAAATTGCTAACAATACATTTGTATTTGTAGAAGCAATTTACAAGAAATATGTTATTTGTTATATAATTAAACTACAAGCATGTGATTGTTCTGCAAACATTAATAACAGCAATGCATGGTATATTTTAGAATTGTACAAAATGACAAAGAATGTATTTTTAAAGTAGCACACGTCTATGCTTATTTAAATAATTAATACTTTGTTATGTTCAATATTTCTAGTCTATTAATATATTAGTGTTTATGGATTGCTCCTCATATGCCATAAAAAATAAGTATCAAAAGTTTATACAAAACAACTATTTGTATTTTCCTCTTAAAATGAACATTTATTGCTCTTCAATTCAAAATGTATGTGCATCTATATTATTACTATACATACATGCTCGTTTTATTTGAACAATTTTATTGAAGTATCTAAATGTTATATGTCATATGATGATGGCTAGCCTTCTTCCATGGTAGTTCATATTTATGAACACTGATTTTTAAGCATCCATCCATTCATAGTAAATATTTTATTAATGTGTTCCGTTATGTCCATCTGAATGCAGTAATTTTTAAATTATATTTTAGTATATCTATCTATATAATTTACTTAATAATTATACTTGACTCTCTAAATATTAAAATAGCATACATATAAATAATAATATTATGCAAAGAGAAAATACACTAGAAAATTGGTTCCTGAATAAATACAGTAATTTTGAAATTTTCATAAATATTTGTTCTGAATAGCAATTAACGAATTTGAGAGAATTCTATTTATAAAGTAAAATAATGGTTATGATAAAAAAAATATCAAAAAGATATTAATCAAATCACGATAACTAACTTCTGTTCATTAGTTGTTAATATTTCATAAATTTTTTTTTAATCTAAATTTAGAGTACAAAGATTTTTAAAGTATGTTTAAAAAATATATATATATATATATATACATATATATATCATCTTTACGATCATTAATATAATAATTATATGTGTTATATTTACAAAATCTTGTTTATCATTTATTAATACATGCAAAATCATAAACTAGGTTATAAATATGATCATTTTTTTATTTTTAAAATATTTTTTCAATCTTTTGATTTAAAAACAAATATTAAAAATAATATTCTTATGTATGAATACTTGCAATTCAATTAAACAAATATATTTATTGTATTATAGTATGTATACGTATCTATACTAATATGGATACATATATACATAATAAAGCTGTTTTTAATTTTACAAAAAATTTGTAATGCACATATTATTTAATCTAAATTGCAAGTATTTTTAAATATATAAATATATTACTTAACTATTGAATTAATATTTGTTCTTATAAAATTATATATATAACATATGAATTTCTTAGTATTACATTGTAATTTCTATTATAGAATATCATTTACGTAATATAAATCTTGGTTTGATTATAGAAAAGTACAAAAGTTACTTTTTCTGTAAGTTTGTTGTGATGATCTATACCAAATGAGAAATATGTGTATTACGGTTTTTACAGATTGATGAATAAAGTGTGCTTGGATCTTGTTTAAATTTTCTCAACGATTTAGTATGAATGTTTAATGTAATTGAAGCTCATTTTAAAAATATCTATGGTCATAATAATCAATTAATCAAGAGAAAATATAAATAATATAATTTATACAAGGATGATAATAATTGGTGATAATAATCATTGATACAAATAGAAGAATATGCGAATGTATGAATATGTGTGCGTGCTCATATGTGATGTATGCGTGTGTTTGTTTGTGTGGGCAAAAGTGGTATGTGCAAAAATTTATACACAAATAAATAAATTTAAACGGATATGCACATATAAATACACACAAAGTTATTATAAAAATTATCAAACTGGGATAATTCGCAAAAGTGCCTGCCAAAAGTAAAACAAGTGTTAAACGTTTATGGCAGCACTTAAGTGATGTGAGATTAGATTGTATAAATTTGTTCTATAAGACTCTCACACACAATGTAAATGCTGCAAGATCAACGAGTAAGATTTTAATTCACAAATTCATTGTATCATAAATGTTTAAATCTTGTATCATTGTAATTAAAAAAATATGTATCATAATCCAACTGTATGAAAAATAAAATATATTGTACCAAAATGAAACATTAGATAAATATAAACCATTTTACATACAAGAATATTAAATACATTATTGTAACGTATTAATTTACGAAACTGAATATATTTATTTTAATAATATAACTATTCTTTATACAATTTCTAAATATTTTTTAGCAGTATCATTTGTTAAAATATATAAACTATGTAATTATAAATATTTATATATAAAATCTATTTTAATGTGGTGTTGGAGTATGACCATCGACATAAAAGTTTCTAGTAGCTTTAGGTAATTCTACTACTATACCGTCTAATTCTTTTGTTAATGTTATTTGACAACCTAAAATAAAATAAGAAATTTCAATTTAAAATAACAATTATAAGTGGACATAATTTTAACAAAATAGGTGACTTATTATATATATGTACATATATACCTAATCTTGAATTTTCTTTTAAGAAAGGTGCTAAATCTAATAGATCCTCTTCTTGTTCCTCTGCTTGTGGAAGTTTATTTAAATAATCATGATCTACATACACATGACATGTAGTACAAGCAAGAGAAGCTTCACACGCTCCTTCCATTTCTATTCCATACCTATGTGCTAAATAAAGTACATTATCTCCTACTTTACCTCTCACCGGTATTTTCTTTCCTGTTTTGTCCACAAATGTAATATTTACTCTGGAGTATAAAGTAGAAAGTATATTAAATCAATATAAATATTTACTATAATCTATTACTATTAGTTTATATATACTTTGGACAAAAATATTCAACGTTAAATGTTGAGTTTACCTACACATCGGCTTCTGATTTTGGATCTTGCATTTCATATTCTCCATGTAGTAACCCTAAAAATTCAAAGATATAATAATTATTTATTTGAATATTACATAATAATTGTGTGTCTTGCTTTTTCTTAATAAATTTTACATGTACGATTTTTACTTTGTTATTTTAAACAACAAACATTAAAACAAAATAAGAAATTTTTAAGACATTAATTTAGTAATGTTTAAAACGTCATTTGAAATTATGCGAATATATTTGAATAAAACTTACATTTCGATGTATGTACCAATGAATTGGTTATTTTTTTGAAACATGTAATTGGTAAAAATGTATTTTTCAATGTACCCTTTAAGGTTAAGGGTCTTAATATAAATGTCATTTTATACTATTAACGTAACAATAATTACACTGAAAAATCTAACCTTCAAGTGCATATAAAAGTTGTATACATATTTTTATCCAATGGTTATATGATTGAAAGATTGGAAACTCGATAATATACTATTTACACTGTTAATTGTATATAACACAGAATAATAATTAACTCGTAAAATTGTTATTACTTATTTTCTAAAGTATTATTTAAAATACAAAATAATCTAAAGTTTTTTGAAAGATAAAGCAGATGTATACTTCAAATTTATACATTTCTAAAGATATTTGGAATTTCCTTCTCGGTGGTCTTGGAACCGTTAAGGCGTGTTTTCCTTAATCAGAGAATCGTTCCATGAGCGAGGAACTGACCAATAGGAGCACGAGGTTGTGTGAGAAAGAAATCTCCTTTCTAATTACGATCTCATAGGACGAGCCTTTATTCACAGATGGTGGTGTACAACGTGTAGTGTGAAAAATACAAAGGATGTTGATGCGGAGTACAATGGTAAGCTACTACTGGATCGGCGGACAATAAGCAAGTGGACGAAATAATAAATTATAATGCCGATCCAAGTGTTGCAGGTAGAAGAGAGAGAGACGATCGCAGCGATCATGCTGCAATCCAGACCAATTGAATGTCCCGGGAGCGCATACGCCGAGTGGTCAGACCAATCAGATGCCTCTACGTCACGGTGGTCAAGCCGCGTGGCCAGGGCAGATAATGCCCCTATTGAACCTGCACAACTCCTGCAGGGCCGTATCCCGTGGCGCATAGCGATGCTAGTGCTGGCGGCCGAGAGGTGTCAGCACCGTGCTGGTGCGAGACGTCACAGATATTGTGTTAGGTTAAACATAGAAGCCATTTGATTGGCTACACATATACATTATAAGATACATAGGTATAGTAAATGATTAAGTTTAAAATTAATTTTTTACACCTTTGAATACTTGAAGAAATATTTATAATAAATAATATAATATAATTTGTGCTAATAATAAACTACTATTAAAAATCTATGTAGTATCGTACCTTGAATGATTTTGTACGTATAACTATTTCTTTATTTTTCCCGCGAATATTAAATTTTATGTGTGCAATCTTATCAGTTGTATGTGTGTAACTCTGCATATATGCAGATACATGAGTAAGACAGAGAAAGAATATGGTAATCGAATATTTGCCTCTTTGTTTTCTAAAGCACTACATATTTGTCATGGAGCATGCAGTCTTTTCTGATTGATTCTACACGTGTATATTTTTTATAATAGCATGTAAATAAACATATATATGTAATCCAATAGTACAGTTATTTCATATAAAACAGAAGCATTGTTTAATCAAATTTTAGTTAAATTGATAATTCATTTTGAAAATAAGGTTTTTACATTTTTTTCATTCGTAGTAATATACATAAATGTAAATATAATATATATATGTATATGTAAGTAAAGTTTAAATCTTTTAGAAATAGAGAGAGATATGCACCTATAATTGTTTATTTCTAGCAATTAAAATATTCTGATCTAATATTGAAGAATGGCTGGAAATTTTTGGCAAAGTTCTCACCAGTAAGTTATTTATATATTACAATATAATAAATGAAATGATGAATTATTAAAAAATTTTATTTTATAGTCAACAATGGTTACTTGACAAACAAGATTTAGTACGAGAACGACAGCATGACTTATCTATTTTAACAGAAGAAGAATATCAAAAACTTTTTATCTTTTTTTCCAATCGTAAGTTTGACATAATACATTTCTACATTATGGGAACCATTCATAGGTCAAAGTAATGAATTTAACTTTAAGAATATTTTGATATCAAAGTGTGCTTAATGGATGCTTAACTTTTCATATTTAAAATTAGTTTGTTGTGCCTAAAATTATTAAATAGCAATATTTGTTATGGTTGTTTGTTGATTTGACAAATGAGTGGTTTATATATATTATATTCGATTACATTTATTATTGTTTATCATTTTAATTTTTTTCTTATATTTATTTCAGTTATTCAAGTATTAGGTGAACAATTGAAATTAAGACAGCAAGTAATTGCTACTGCGACAGTATATTTTAAAAGGTTCTATGCTCGTAATAGTTTGAAATGTATTGATCCTCTATTATTAGCTCCTACATCAGTCTTCTTAGCTTCAAAAGTTGAGGAATTTGGAGTTATTTCTAATACAAGGCTAATAACAACTTGTCAAACAGTAGGTATGTGAAAAAAAGCATATATACTTAGAATTATATTTAAATTTATAAATATTTGTTATTTATTATGCTGTATTTTTTTTCTAGTAAAAAACAAATTTAATTATGCGTACTCTCAAGAATTTCCATATCGTACAAATCATATTCTTGAATGTGAATTTTATCTTTTGGAGCATTTAGATTGTTGTTTAATTGTATACCAACCATATAGACCTCTTTTAATTCTTATTCAAGATGTAGGACCAGATGATCAATTATTAACATTAGCTTGGCGTATTATAAATGATAGTTTACGTACAGACGTATGTCTTCTTTATCCACCATATCAAATAGCTATTGGTAAGAATTATAATAATTGATAAATATTATACATTTTGTGATGAACTAATTTTCAAATTAATCTATTGTAGGATGCTTACAAATTGCATGTGTAATATTACAAAAAGATCTCAAATCATGGTTTGCGGAATTAAATGCAGATATGGAAAAAATTCAAGAAATAGCTCGTTACATTATAAATTTATATGAATTGTGGAAAACGTATGATGAAAAGAAGGAGATACAGGGGTTATTGTCTAAAATGCCTAAACCAAAAGCAGCACCACAACGCTGACATCCAGTTCCTTCGGCATCGAATATGTGGGATTGATGCTAAACAGTGTTACATATTAACCAAGTATTTCTGTTAAGGATTAATAACCTTGACATTAAATACTATTCTTATATAAAACTATACACAATCTGTGATATAGACTTTAAAATTATCACTATCATAATTAGTGTGTTGATAAGCATCCAATTTAATTACAATTATCATTAAATAAATATAAAAGAGCAAAAAATAAAACGATAAATTTTATTGATTAAGACGTCGGATATAATGGTAATTACATGCTCTTTTTTTATTATTATTAATTTTTATTATCAATATGACCAAATTCATTTACTGTAAAAACGCAAAAATGAAAGAAATAAAATTCAATAATATTGTAATACATAGTTTAATTATTTGAATATATTTTATTCGTCATTTATCTATTCATTATTTATAAATAGCTTTACTTAATACAAATTTTAAAACGTCGTATATTGTATATCTTTTTCATGTCGTATTTTCATTGGTAGTTTTACGAACTATATTAATATCTATACTGTATTTGTACATAATGTTTATGTGAATATTTATTTCACTTGAAAAAAATCTTTATCCAGGAACATAATGAAAATGTAAGACGTTTGTGATATTTAAATTTTTAATTTGATTCCATCAATGTTGTTTAATCTTAACATTTTTCAAGAGGAACCTTTTGAATATCTTTTCCAAAACTTTTTCACATCATCGTGACCAGCTTTCGTTACTACCACTGTTCGTTTTCTACATAGAAATTAACAAATTTAATAATACAGCAATATTCTATTTAATGCATATAGTAATAACATATTATATAGAATAAGAAAAAGTCAAAATAACTTTTTATTTTTGTTGTCATACCTGTCATTTTGCCAGATCAGAACACCTGTAGAAAGTGCATGATTTCTAAGCACTTCAAAATCGGTTTGAGATAGAAAATGACTATACAGGACTCCTTCGCTAAACAGAAATCTATTTCTTTCATTTTCCCATAACTTAATCTGATCCACAATAGTCGGAGGCAACGTAGGTGGACCTGCCTCTAACATTTTAATATGTGCATGCTGCTGCAAATAACTGTTAATATAGCAGAACGCAAATTAACTTTAATGTACAATATTTAAGTATATAGTTAGAGATTATTGATAAAAAAATATTAAATGAAATAAATTATAATTGTATACCCTATAATTTGTGCCGCAGTAATTCCACTTTTTAAAGCTTGTCGTACTGAATCTCTTGTTAATATTGAAACCACCAAGTTTGGGAATCTGCAAGATTGTCGTTTAACAATAATAAGAACTCATTTTTCTGATTATATGGAAATTATTAGATTTACCTATATAACATTTCACAAAATAATCCAAGCAAAGCAACTTGCAAATTTGAATTTGTATAAGCATATACTCTGTAATTAGTTTCAACAACTATATATCCTTCTTTTCCAGTCTCTTTAGTTAATGGTTTATTTTGCCCAGTTGCTATGTTTAATGCTAAACGGGTTGGATAAAACCTAATACGAGAAATAAGAAATAATTCAAAAAAATCAGTATAGATAAAAGAAAAATAGTTATTAAAATTATATTAAATTGAATTACCTTCCAGCTTTTCGTTTACGTTGATAGACAAGTCCAAATTCTCTGAGATGTTGTAGAAATGTTAATAAGCCTTCGGACATGCCTTCAGTACTATAATCTTTACCAAGCGTTGAAAAATTTAGTTGAAATAGAAATGTAAGGCACTCAACTAAATTAAGACCTCTTGCTTCTATCGTATCTAGATATTGCAAGATAAAGTACCATACTTGTGACGCAGTGTCTAACAATAAGAATTGAAAACCTGCTTGTGTGATAATTGGACTACCATCGGCTTCATCTCGTTTCATTAAACCAGCATGTAAAAGTATTCTCACAGCATCAGCCGAGATACCTGATGCCAATTTTAAAATTGTTAAATCATTTGCATAACTTATATAGTATGTAGTGTTAAATGAATTTACCTTCTTGCTGCTGAGAACCAACCATGTAATGTAAAACACATTCCCATCTTTCTAATGCGTATCCATCTAAAAATGCTACATCTCTAGGTTTACTATCAGTTTCTAATTGATTAGACATTGTCCATGGTTTACCACCTCCTAACAGAACAACTTTTAAGTTCTTTTTAAAAGATGCATGTACAATCCAACCTGGTAATCCTCCAGGCAAAGCAGTTTCTCTCCATATATTTAATTCTTTTAAAATTATAACTACTTTTTGATGATCCTCGAGGTAGAGTTTAGAACACCAAGAAGCTATTACTGCTTGTGGAACTGCCTGTTCGACGAATAATAATCTCATGATATAATGTTTAGCTATAACAGGCAGTTCACGAAACACAGCCAAACATATAGGCGGATTGTGATATAATTTACTTAACACTTCTGGCGGACGTGACTTTAAATATTCGTGTAAATTTTTGCATTGTAGTCCGGAAGGACGTAACAGATTCTTTCCACTTATTGTGTTGGACATTATTTTGAAGCATTAACTTATTTCACTATACTTTTAAAAATTAAACAAAAATGAAAAATTTTAAGTTAGGTTATAATGAAAGCATATTAAGTAACGATATTAAATTCAATTCATTTTTTATGTGTTGCATTAGTTTTTTTATTATTATAATTATGCACATAAATATATTAATGTCTTTTTTGATTCTTGGTTATGCTTAAGTTTGTGTTTCTACAACACAACGTTACTCATGAAGTATATAAAATTACTAGAGGAAGTACTCGTAGTTTGAAAATCATAAGGACAATTATAAACAACACTTTCTGTTCTTTCGATCAACAATTATTTTTTTAAATGATAATAGCTTATAATCCATGAATTAACAGGATTATAAAAATTAAAATACAGTTATTTAATTTAAAATTGTATTGTTTACGATTAAATAGAAACGAATAAGACAAATCACAATGATGATTGGGAAGAATTTAGTTATATCGTCAATTCGCTAGGTGATACTTAAGATTGGGGCATGATAGGGATCCTATAGGAGGGATGCGCCATGTACATTACTGGGGGACCGGAACTCGATTTTGCGAGCGAATGATTCAAACATTGAAATAATTATGAAATAATGAATTGCATCAAATACAGAAAAAAAATATACTATATTTAATGATAATTAAAACTTTATATTAAAATAGAATAGGTTACACGAAAAAATTATTATAAATTCAAGCGGTCCCCCAAAATTTTCAGCCAATGGCACATGAGCTGAATATGAATGGCGCATCCCTCCTACAGGATCCCTAGGGCATGAATAGTGGGGATGATTTAGTTGTATCGATAGTCTGCTAGGTGGCGTTCGAAATCGTACACATTGTATTACTAGATCTACTCTCTGAAATAAAATTCTTTTTTGGTTTCCCTCGCAGAGCACAGCATCGTGTAATGTGGAACCGTTGTAATAAACGCAACGAGTAATAACGAGCGTTTTCAAGTTTATTCTCTGATGCTTTATTCTAACCGAACACCCAGGAAAATGTGTCAAAATAATGATCACACGATACTCGCGTAGAAATTTATTTAAAATGTAGGAAGCAAAACTTATGGATGGTTTAACCGTCTCTAATGAAATTAAATGTGTGTAGATAAATAAATATATAAATATATGTGTGCGTGAATGTATGTTTATAAAAATATAACGGATAAGGTCGTTTTAATTTATCCTGGTTGCCGCGAAAAAAAAAAATTTATATATATATATATATATGTACAATTGATCTTTCCCCTTCCGGGAAGTTTGTAAATAACGGTGGTAGTTACCTTTAAATTAACTTTCGCGTTATAAATATCAGTGAAAATAATAAATCATAAAATCGGTCCATTGGTTTACATATTTACAATTAAATTGGTGTATTTTTGAGCGAGCGGACGAATTTTCAATCGAATAGTGTTCGGGTAAGTGTGTTCGATGTGAAAGTTTCTTACATTAGAAATTAAAATAAATGAAGTGTGTTTGAGAATGTTAAACGATCATTTACTAATGATTCTAGAAATCTTTACGAATTATATCAAATTTTCAGATCGAATAGTTTTTAAATTTATTTTTAGAGTAGCGTCCTTGTTAGGTTAAGGTACCTTGTCAATATCAGCCAAGTGGTTTAGGAATGATTTAGTATTGAATTAAAATTGTTTTTATTTTTCGTTTTTACATAATCGAATGTGTTTAAAATAGTGGTGATCAAAATCCATTTTGTATATTACACATTTAGATATTTAAACAAATTTTATTTATTTATGATATTAATTGGTGGTATGATAATGCAGATATTTAAGCAAATGTTATTCTTTATTCATATTTTATTCATACTTTTTCTTTATTCTTTTATTATACAACAGATTTCCTAATTTAGTTGCTGTAAAATGATGTCTTGTAAATTGTTAATCGTATAAAATAATATATTTAAGATTAGAAGTCAATCTAAAAAAGAATATAATTTACTTAAGATTTGTATTAATGAATGTAATTTAAATTAAATTTCCTAAATATTATCTTTACGATAATAAGATACATTAATTAAAGTTATTGAATGAAAAAATTATTGTTGTATGGATCAATATACAAGAATGGTATATATGTTCGCTATGTTTTAAGAGTAAACGACATTGATAGTGTTCCAACCTGTTTAAAGTCAATAAAATTTGCTTTAACCCAGCTATTGGCACAAGAACCACCTGTTAGATTTCATCTAAATTTAGAATTCAGTGGTAGAGAGTCGGTTAGAATATTCTATAGATACTTTGGATCTGCCAACGTTCTCATATTTCTTTCAAAGGTGTGAATGTACTTGTTTTTCTTATTATTTGTTTCCATTTTATTATTCATCTTTAATAAAATTTATACAATGTCTCGATTACTGTAACTTTGTTACCAGTTGTTAACCTTGTATCGGTTGTAAAGTAGAAATGTATAAGTTCATTGATACTTTTTCAGACTAACATACATTTCTTTTTTATTTTTTTATTACAGACTATGGAAATTTAAAATATATAGAGAAGATACATCCATTAGAAGAAATTACAATATGGCCAACAGAAGGGACAAAGCTTCAGGTGGATTTGTAAGTAATATGCTAATCATTGCGAATGATTTTTTGAAAATATAAAAAAAATTATATTTTTATATGATATAATTTAAAATTATATTTTGGATATTGAAGGGAATGAAAACAAAGGKAGGGGTGATGGGAGGGAAGGGGGTATGAGAGAGATCAATTAGAAAAAATAGATTATAAATAAAAAATTATTGTCTCTAAAGAGTGATAGAAATAAAATGTTTCAAAATGAATATGTTCAAATAAAAAAGGAAATTTATTTATTTATTTTTTGGTTTTGTTCTAAAGTAACGAGCTAGTGAATGCAATTAATTCTCGTTATATAGAATTTTTTTATAGAATATTTAAAGAAAGAAATCATCATAGAATTCATTAGAATTTAGTGTACATTACGTTTGCAGAGATTATCGTTCACCATATACGTATAGTTTCGTTTTTATAGTGCGTGCTCTGTCACCTGTATATTATATATAAATATGTATATATCTATGTATGCGTGTACGTGCGTATGTGTGAACGTTCGTCTTATCACGTAGAACATTTCATAACGAGAATGTTCGTACAATAGAGAGGTGCTCTGACTTCTACCGGGCTAACATAAGTATATTTAACGTGAAAGGTATGTCAGAATATACCAGTTCTGCTGGTAGTCAGCGTCGAGGTATTATCGGTGCCGAGGCATACGTGACCAATTCTTGAATAGTTTTTCTTTTTTTTTCAAAAACAAATGATTTCTCAGTTGTGTTGTCGTCTTTTTCAAATTTTTCCATCAAAATAAAATCAACGAGATAGTGATATTTTTGTATCAAAAGCCGAAATTTTATACTTTATTTTATTGATGTTCTTTTTTTCTTTTTAAATTGGTAATAAAAAGAAAGAGTTTTATAGACCTTATCGTATCTTTTTGTTCGAGTTCATGAAAATAAACTAAATATCGTGACAAAATAAAATGGCAATGATTTTAATGTTTAGAAGACAAAAATTGATTTATCATCTTTTATGAGAAAGAGTAGGAGGAATGTAATTAATTGCACGCGAATTCATACACACATACATATGTAAGTAAAGTATATATATAGATGTGTGATTTTTTTTATCGAAAAAGGGAAAGTATGTAGATAAAGACGAATAGGTATGTCTCTTCTGACAAGCAATTTAATTTGAGAAACGTATGTTTCTTGCACCGTGTTACCGACGTTGAATTGTCGTTTCATCAAACTAATTGAATGAATTAACGTCGTTCGTTAAAAGAACCGTGTTTACGTATTGTGCTTTTTTTTTTACCACCTGGTTTTACGAATCGGGTTTGTACCTTTACTTTGTTCTATCATTGTATTAATCAAAAAAGGTTATCGACGATGAAAGGATAATGACAGGAGTCGTTATTTAATAAAGACTACTGAATTGTCGCAGTAACGACAAGTTTCTTCTTGTAAGAGTTAAAGAGTGAATCGTGTGTTCGAAGAAGATCGAAATGTCGACGACGATTAAAAGACGGAAAACTTGGTACAATAAAACCGAGGCTGGCATTAAGGTAGGCTTTTATGTTAATACTATTCCATTGTATAATTTCATTTTGATTTTATCTTATATTGCCTATTTTATCTAACATAAATATATAATATTATATTTTATTCAATTAACTATCAATTATATTGGAATAAATTTTTATATTTATATTTGTTTTTCTTTTGCAATGTATTATGCAATGCAAATGCGAAAAAAATAACAAATATAATAAAAATTTATTATAATACTACCTTTGTGATTAAATAGAATACTTTTGTAGAAATCGTAAAAGAACACCTTGCGATAATCGTCGAATCATTTTCTTATCGTTTTCATATCGTTTCGAGATATCGTAGTGAGCTTTTACGTTATCGTATGAAACAAAACGCGAAACTTGTCACTACTCGACGATATTTATTTCATACGTAGGCACACGATGCGTTTCCTGTTGCTGCTTTATTTATCATTTTTCGTGCTACAGCAATATGAGATTTTCTATTCTATTTCAATCTGTTTCCTAATTTCCTACGAATCATATTTATACATATTTATTTCGTTACATTTAGTTCGGCATCGACTTTCGATATTCTTTTCACGAAACTTTCTTCGCGTTATGCTTTCATATTTAATCGAGAAATCGTTAGCTTCTAACACGTTAAAACACAATCAACTTTTCACTCCTACTTTTGCCTTTTTTATTCTTTGAACCATGATTTTGAACTTTTTAACTTTGGCATTTTCCAATCATTTAAAATTAACAAACAATACAGTTTTATATTTGCACATATTGTAATGTTTATTTGAATATTTTTGTATATATTGATGAATATGAGCCAGTATATTTATACATGTCGATCTAATACAATTCATATGATTTAGAAATTATAACCACAAACAATGAGTATAATTTGTATTCATAATGCATTTGTCAAAAAGTATGATAGGAAATACCTTGAACAGTAGAAAAGTTGGTTTCAAAGTCATTCGGTTAATTCACATTCATTTATGTGCATCTGTTATGTACGTATATATATATATTATGTACGATGCAAGGTTGAGTCATTGTCATCGAAGTTTGTACTAAAAAGATATTCCATGAGATCTAGGTGTTTATATATAGGGTGTTTTAAAAGGTCATCAAATCAAATTTATACCACGTATTAATGAAATCAATTAGATCAATAAAGTTCATATGCACTTCTGTTCAAAAATGTTTGATTAAAGAATTAGGTGTAAGAGTTCAAATATTCTCAGATAAATAAAAACAAGTGATGAAAATCCATGCAATGCAAACTTTGTAGTACTTTGAATTTTGGATACTTATACTATTCATTTTCATAAAAATTTATAAGAGTAAGCCAATAAGGTCTATCATGATACTAACATACAAAAATATTGATTAATCAGAAACAATTGACCTTTTGGCCTATGTCCATTAAGGCCTATGTCCAAAAATTTTTCTCAGTATGTATTGTATAAATATTTAATGATTTTTTTTTTTCTAAACACTCTGTGTATGATCGAGAAAGATTGTTCGATTTATGGAAAAAAAAAGATTAACTTTGCCATGGCCGCCTTTTTCTCGTAGTGATGTTTTTTTATTCTCTTAATGACGTCTTTAGATATTTATCTTGAGTATGCTTCTAATTATAATTTAAATCGAAAGAGAAATTTTTTTTTCTAAGTTTATCTTTTATCATTATGTGAGATCTTCTTAAAAGTTCGTTTACATTATGCTCAATTTGTTTATTTTATGCATATTTATTAAACAGAAGGATGTGGGTACATCATATTATATACATAAATATGTAAGAATTAAACATATGAGAAATTAATAAATTTAAATAAAGTTATTCTCATTTATATAGCTTTCATTAGTGTTTTTAAATGACTTGAATTCATTTTAGAATACTTTCTAAGCACTTTTTACATAGATTTGAACATGATGCGAATTTCACATAATCATTTAATAATAGTTACTAATTTTATGGTTGTGGAATACAAAAAAAATATTAAATGTTTAATGTATTTTAATACGTTACATATTATATACAAAATAATTTAATTTTTTTTAATTAAATTTTGTAACAAAATTATAATAAGATAAAAAAAAATTAATTTATACACAAAATTATGTGTATAAATTAATTTATATATTATTTATATATAAGTATATATATACACAAAATTATGCTCCTCTGCATTCAAAATTTCTATTATATTATTTATAATAATTCTATTAATTTTTTTTGTTCAATATTATTATAAATAATTCTTATAGATATCTAGAAATTGTTTACATATTTTAAGTATATACGACTTGTATATAATGTTATCAATATTTAATTGAAAGAATCTACTGCGAAGCAATTATCATCCATGTTCGTTCGAAGGAAACGGTTAATGATAATTTCCAGTTGAATATAGGTCGAGGAGTTTGTTCTTTTTAGCAAAGACATACTTATAGACTTCGTATGATATTTTCGTTACGAGAAATGTTACCTTGAGACTTGCTCGTAAATCAAAGACTCGATCGAAATGGGATAACATCAAAATTATCGAATGCAAGGTGATGGAGAGAGAGTATGGTAAGTTTGTGAGATTGTTGATAATCGATGTCAGAGCCATATGTATCTCTACTTATACAGTATATTCACACAACTCCATATGTATGTAAATTTATATATATGTGTATTCGAATGTTGAGAAAACCGGTCCTTTCGTCTTGCATTCCACAGGGACGGGACGAAGTTTTTATTTCATTTTAATTCATCAAAATATTCCTATATTTCTATTCTTATTACAGTTCTATATGTTATCATAAATATTTGAAATCCGTTATATGATTAATTGATTAATTCAAATAAGAAATATATTTTCTTCGTAAAATATGACGTTTTTTTTCTCATTTTTAATTCTATGTAATATACAATCAATTTATGAGAATATTTTTATTATATATAAAATATTCAGATAAAATTCTTTTTTTTTTTCTGCAAACTATTCATGATAATATAGCGGTTAAAAATATAATATATATGTATCCTTGTGGAGTCAATTATATATGTAATTTTATATATTTTCTAAATTACTGATATAATGTTAGGAAATTCCGATAATGATGACTCGTCAGTACCATTTTGGTTCTAAACGAGGAGTCATCTATCGACGAATTTGGACTGGTACTTTTTCAAAAGTGAACTCGTGCAACTTAGAATACGTATTTATATACATACTTACATCATCGTCTTCTCGAGAATGAAATGATCTCATCGTTGTCATCATAGTTGTATTCGTATATTCATCGTAATTCTTAGTTCGTGATTTTTTCATATTTATGATAAGTTCGTTGATCTTTATGTCAATTTTCTAACGATTTAAGATAATCAACTTTACTATTTATTCGCTTGATAAACCAACGATAAATTAATATTTTTTTTCTTCTTTAGATTCTCTGTAATACTCGCCCCTTATTAGGATTCTTGTTTGCGTGAATGTATTAGTATATACTTGTATCTATGTATGTAAGAGAGAAAGAGGTATGTATGTGGCACAAAATACATGAAACACGTCATCGTGTAGTATTATACATATCCAGCTACATTTGGCGTATCACTTATATACTTTCGTTACGTAACATCTAAGCCACGTTAAAAAAAATGTTGATACATGCTTGTAAGACGAGTATAAAGTACGTGTACTAGTATACATATATATACACTTTGATATAAATGTGTGTATATATATATATATGTATATATATTATGTGCGTTTGCACATAATCTCGGTTATATTTGTCATTATTTTTTTTTATTTTTTCTTCCTTTTTCTTTTTTTTTCAGATATACTTATTATTATTTTATATTTGCTTATCTCCTTTCTTACATTTGCTAAATTTTATTATTATATTTATATATAATTTTTTAATATTTAATAATTTATTATATAAAATATAAATTAAAATAATAAATAATAAAATATTAATAATAAATTTTATTATTATATGCATATAATATAAAATTCTAGGAATATTCGTATTCTCATTGTCAATTTGAAACAATTAATATTTTCTTTGTATACATAATTAATTAATATTTATACACAGAAACATATTATATATATATANCACGACGAATCATTTGTTATTATCTTGTCTACACTAATAAATAATTATTTATTTAAATATATATATATATATATATATATATGTGAATGAGATTTCTTAGAACAATTTTTCAATGTATTATCTTTACTGGGAACATTGGAAAATGTTCTCATGAATTATGATAAAAATGAGTATTAACGTTTGGATTAATAGTTGATTTGTGAAGAAAATAACAAGGAAATGAGGGTGTAGCAAAAGCAGATCGGTGTTTGCGATCACTGTGCAATGCCGTTACACATTGAAACGAGATCTTATTCTTATCATTCGACCGCATCTGCGTGTCTTGAAACCGGTATAAATCGATACAGTTGGCAGTACGACACTGCCGAGCTCCTTTTCAAACAGTTCGAACGTGTTCTTATTTATTTATTAGATGTAGAAATTAATTCGGTGTTTATTCAATATAAATATATAACTTTTACCAACTTGTTTACTAATCATTTTTGTTTGTCAAATGTTTATGTAATTAAAAGTTATAAAATAAGACGGATAGTTATTTAAATTCAATCCATAGTTTATAAATAATTTATAATATTGAGTCACTAAGATTAATTTCTACATCTAATACTTACTTTCTTATTTTACATATGTATTATTTACGCATTATACTTATTCGTATACCTAATGCATAACGATAATACAAATAGTAGATTCGTAAAATCAATTTTTATTTTGTATCTTTCGTGAGTGACTTTTTTAATGATGTCGAGATTATAAGTTATTTATAATGGAAAAAAATATGTCATATAGTTTTATCGCGAATAAACACACCCGCATGAAATTTTGATCGACGACTGAGATATTTTTAATGTATATCAAAGTAGACACGTATTACGAGCTTTTATCGTTATTAAAAGAATTGTGAAATTTTTTTTTTTTTATTATTTGGTTTAGCTTCATTCGACTATAATAAAAATTGTGAAAAAACTTGTAGAATAAATATTGAGGTCGTGGTGCTAAAAATATTATAAAAATAGGAGTCAAATGAAAAGAAGAAAAAAAAAGAAGAAATAAAAATAGAAATCAATAGAAAAATAAATGTTTAAAGTAGAAGTATTTGAGAAAAATACGTAAAAAAAGAATAAAGATTCTAAATAGAGAATTTAAAGGATATAAACAAAAATTCGTCATTTTTTTACTCGATCTTGTGAGATAAGTTATTGACCACCTACTCATTGGTAGGTGTGTCTCTTTCTTCTTTGGATGATGTCATCACTCACCTCCTTCACTATCGACGACGACCTCAGTGTTGACCTTAAAGCATTCACCCTCGAGCGCTCGAAAGTTCCTCTTTGTCACGCAAACTCTCTTCCGCTCTGCTAAGTTTGGATCTTACCAATCGTGGAATATCGTCTTTGACCTGATTGGTCCACGAAAAGAGAAGGTTTTTTTCCTTTTTTATTTTTTACCAATGATGGTTTTATATATACATATATATATATATATATAAAACCTTGGTGCTATTCGAAGAAATGACGCGTTTCTATAGACCACCGATCGTGCAGCATTTTTTGACGTGTTACGTGCCATGATAGTAATAACATGATTCATCTCACATTAACAAGATGACCGTCCTTTCTTTTTTTATTTTTTTTCTGTCGCGAAAATACGTATTCTTTGGGATTTCGAAAAATTTGCTTATTCCTTGATTTTATTTTTACCATTTTTTTTTTTTGTTAGAAGATCAAACAGGTTTTGTGTTTTAATACGATACGAAAAAAAATCTAGCATAGTTGGATGATTAGTTCATCATTTTCTTTGAGGATAATGTCGTTTCTTTTGAATTTTAACTTATTGTTTAATCGTCATTATTTTTGTTCTTAATGTTTTACGTGCACGATAAATAATTAGGAATTATGGATATTATTGTACACATATTAGTATAGTGGATATTTCTTTGATATAATACGTGTTCTATTCGTTTTACCGAACAAAAGTTATCAAAGAAATCTGTTTAATTTGACAATTATTTTGAAATGTTAACGTCAAAGCTAAGTGAAATTCTTTAATTCGTAAAATGACTAGTTAAACCTTGAAATATTTATGCTGACCTATTAAAGTATGAAAGAAGACAAAAAATTACATACCTTAACTAATTATATTATAAGAATTTACAAAAGGAGGATAGTTAAAGATTAAAATTGAAATTTAATCGATAGATTAGATTCGATAAAACAACACGACTAACATAATATTGGTTTTCAAAACACAAGAAGTGATAAGAACAGATAACAACGAGTATTATGTTGTAGAAAGAAAAATAACCTTTAAGGACGTATTCAATTTCATTTTAAAAAACTTTAATTACTCGCTTATCATGTGCATTCATATATTACTAATATTAATTATTTTTTATAACAATTAATTCATAAGTCTATAATAAATACCTTTTTATATGTTTTTCCTAAAACGTTTAGTTATTTCATATAAGACCTAGGCTTTTTAAGAATTAACTGAATTATACACTTTAACGGTAACACATACACATTTATATATATATATATATATATGTAAGCTTAAGTCATTGCCGTTAGTTTTATCGAGTACAACGATTAAATATTTGCGTTTACTCGGTCTCCTGATTTTCTGTTCGACCTTTTCCTTCTCGTCACGAGTAAGTCTCGTAAATCAAAGCTGCGAATACTCGACGAGCCATTCGATCTGTTTTATTAGAAACGTCTTTTGCGTGCATCTCGACGATCCTGACCTACATTTCTCTTTCAACGTCATCAATATATTGTACGCACTCGCTATATATGTTTTACACTTTTGGTTAATACAAATAAATATAAATTACAAAATATTATTACTTCTTATAAACTTGTTGGTATTCGAATGAAATGTATAAAGAAATTTCGAATTTGTTATCGTTTTCAGCACTTTTGTTATTTTTATTGCTTTTTTTTTTTTTTGCATAGGTATTCATTACGTATTAATATTATTTAACGTATACAACAGTTGTGAAAGTAAATGAACGAAATAAAAATGACATTTGTGATCTTTTAAAAGAACACAAAGAAATATTGTTTAATTTCTGATAAAATTTCATTAATATTGTTAATAATATTGTTCTCATTAACACTTATCATTGAATCCATTAAATTGTACAAAATATTTGGATTCCCACTTTGTCTGCAATTGGAGAGTTATTTCTTATAGAAAAGAATAAAATAATATATAAATATTTTCATAAACAAAGAATCGATGAAAATCCCTTGAAATATTACATTTGCGTTTCGGGAATGTAAAAGTTTCGCTCGTTGAAATTCTCTTCGTCGAAACAGTGTTCAGACACTAATCGCAAACGGAGATACGGGGAAGCGTGTTCACGATCGTGAAAATTGTAGGACAGTTACAAGTTTAAGGCCGGGTAAACTTGTTCCTGATAAGCGTTCAGCGTGGAGGAAACTATTGCCCATAGTTAATAAGTATGTGTGCGTATTAACTTGCTTTTGTGTACGTATATGTGTATGTACACAAGCTCATATATATATATTCTTTTTTAACTCTTTCTCTTTCTCTTATTCTTTCATTTTCGTTTCTTTAATTTTTTCCAAGCTCGATGCCGTTATGTTAATCTTATGCTACAACCTAACTGTACCGTTCAGTTACTCTCGAGAACACCGTATTTTTTTTCTTACTTTTTTTAAATGTATGCATATATGTTCACGTACATAGAAATAATAATAACAATAATAATAATAGTGATGAGGATAATTTGTTGACCGATCGAAACACGAGCAAAATTATTCATATCTATTCGAAGTGAAAGGGGGAAAAGTCGCGTGATGGTATCAAGAGACCCTCCTATCTTTGTTTTTTCTTTTCTTTTATGAATTAATATAATTATAAAATAATTTTGTTGTATATATTGAACTTTGTCGTTACAGAATAACATGTATTAAATTAATATCATAGTATTATTAATGTTCAATGCAATTTAACGCTTAATGTAACAATTTGAGTTTTTCATCAAATCATACCAAAATATTTTGATATTGTACCACTATGTTTATATCTAATATTTTCAATTATATATTGTTTTGATGAAAAGAACTGTTACGTAATAAGATTTTTAAATAATATTTATAAATAATATTTTTTTTGTGTATTTCGATGATAGATTCGAAAAAAATATGTGAATTTTTATTATCAAAGAAGTTACTCGTCCCCCGATATATTTTAT
Organism: Polistes dominula; assembly: GCF_001465965.1. The sequence goes on along the minus strand of NW_015148974.1, from coordinate 3,729,318 downwards.
GACATTAGGGAGGTGGGTTATCCGTATATAAAAGAATTGTTCTCTCGAATGATAATGGTCATAACTCAACATTTAAAAAATATCAAATTTTCGTGTCTAACGAACTTGCGTGAAAATTTATGCCATTCTATTCCTCTTTTATATCTACCGTCGTCTATAGATGTAAAATAAATAATCTGGAGGTAGAAAAACTGTATACCAGATTCCTCATGGTTGGGAGAAGTAACTCGCATGCATTCCTAGAATGCAGAAATTTATAGCAGCCTTTGTCAGAAGTTCGATGCTAATTAACAAAATTGACTAAATTAGAGAATATATACAGATATATACGGTATTCGTCAACCATGTCGTTTCTTGTTTTTCTATTATATTTTATTTTATAATTTTTTATCTTTTCATTTGAGAACAAAAACGATATACCAATACGTAATACGATTGGAATCCAACTGTTATATACATAGCTATGTAAAATAAGTATCAACGTGTCATTGAAAATTGTTTAAATTTTTTAAAAATTGTATTGATAAAAAATACATTTTTATAAGGGTACAGAAAAAAAAGAAAAGGAAATGAATTATCTCTTTTTTTTTTTTAATCATTTTAAAATTCTTCGTTTCTTCCTCATTATTTTATTTGACTTAAAACATTCACATATTTTTTCAATTTATATATAAACGTTTTATACAATATATAAAATTTTTTTTTTTATTGTTTGATATTAATAATTATTTTATTTATGAAAAATAAAGAATATATTTGATTGTAATACTCATTCTCGTGAGATGTGCTTATGTAAACCAGGCAAATACCGTTTTTACGAACAAGACTAACCGCATTCCAAAAATCCTGTTTTAAAACATAGAAATCTAATTAGCCTATGGTCAAGTGCCGCCCATGAGAAATCTATTATAGTGGTAGAAATTAATGAGTTTGATTGGCGCCAATGCGTACTCACGTACCGTGAAACGCTTATTCGCGTTCGACGTATAAGGGATAAAAAAACTGTATGATTCGCTTTACGCGAATCCCTTTAATCTTTCGGCATCGTTCACCTCTTTTAACGTGGAATCGTAGAAAATTAAATTTTGTAAAAATTATGTAACAATATAAAATAATAGAAACTCGACACTTGTGCTTTTTGCCAATTATCGGAAGTAATTTACAACGGTATAATTTGTTTCTTATCAAGTTACATATTTTCGAATTGGTTTGCATTTTTATTTTACGTTTACAATTTTTCCTTTATGTTATTTTTTAATCAAAGTAGTTAATAAAGATGTTTAAATGTTGAATATTTCGTAAAATAATTTGCATGTTTTTTTTTCTTATTAAAATAAAAATACTATTTAAGTGGAAAAAAAGCATGTAAATTGGACTTGTTTAGAAAAATTATTTGGTTTTAAATAAATTTAATATTAAAATAATAATAATAATAATAGTATAATAAAATAAATTAATTTTACAATTATTAAATATTATAATCGTATAAATATTATTAATCGTTCGCGAGTAATGTTTTATTATCGATATTTAAAAAAGATTAATATTTTATAATCATATTAAAATAATTCATTGTTAGTTGAAAGATAAATAAGAATAATAATTAAATAAATGATTAAATATATAAGTGATTAATTAATTATATATATATATAATATTTGTTATAATTTATATATATATAATATATATAATATAATATATAATTATATAAAAAAAAATTAATAAATTATTATAAATATAATTAAATAGATATAAATATAAATATAATAAATATAAAGAAATAAATAAATAATTAAATATAAATAAATTAATATATATATATATATATTTGTTATATATTATAGTAACCAATAATATCTGTGGCTCCACCTGAAGGAGAATGGCCAATTTCTTTTTCAAAGGAGTTTCACTTTAGTATTACATAGCATAAGCTATAGTAACAGAAGTAAAGTAGTATCGCGTGTATATGTTTCTATACGTGTATGTATGAGTTAGTAGTGGTAAAGTGGAAGGGGATAAGCAGACGAGAGAGCAAAGCCAGTCTCCCGTGGACCTTCCGCGGATACATTGACGTGTGTTGTTTGTGTACTTTATTTCTAGTTATTTTCAAATGACAGTCTTTATATCGAATTATTATACTTGAAAAATAATAAGAAATTGTTTAAGTGAGCAAATATTTTGATCGATCATAATAACATAATTTTTACTATTTTATTTCGAAATTTTGTCCTCGTGTAATAATCGACATCATTATTTCATTTAATTAATATTGTTTAAATGATAATAATAAAAATTGACTTTACGTAAAAATTATTCACAATTGTTCAATTTAAAAAAAGAAAAATTCTTTCAATCATGATTCTACTAATTGTAAGTGTCAAACTAACGTCATCGTTTCAAAAGGAAATAGTAAATTACGTGCTTTTATTCGCGCCGTTTGATCATAGAGGTGGTTTTTCTATTTAAACGATGCGCGTTTATAGTTCGAGCCTTGAATATATAATCTCGCGTAATATTATCGGAAGATGACGATTAAGTATAAAAATATGTATGTATATAAGTATTATTTTTTTTACGTCTCTATGAAACATAACGTGTCATCGTGAAAATAATTATTAAATAAATACATCAAAATCTAAGTATTTATCCTTGTGAAAATGGTTGAACGTTTTTGCATTAAATATAACATTAACAAAAATTATTGGTAATCCGCGAATAACTGGTAAACTCACCGATGACGACATACAAAAGAAATTCTAATTAGCGATGTCGATGTCGTCGAGTAACTTGAAAGTCGATATTTTACGAAAGACACCTTTTCCCATCGGAGTTTGTTTCACTACTTTTAAAAGGACGAAAAAGAGGGTTAGATCATATTTTTTTCGTATAGAAAATTTATATATTAAACTTTTACATTTATATGAAAATCAAATCTTTTCACACGAAATAAATATTTCAAATGTTTCAATTAATATTTTATTTATCGATATTTTGTGTTTACTTATTTATATTGTAACCGGTTAAATTGATCAATTTTTAACTAAATATATATGTATATATATATATTTTATTAACTTATTATAAAATTATAATTAATTAAATAATGTATATAATAATTAATATATAATAATAATATACATATTTATTATAAATAAAATAAATATATATATAAATTAATTAATATTATAAAATAATATAATATATTATATTAATTATTATATTATATTATATTAATTAAATTATTTATTTTATTATTATATTATATTAAATTATATAAATAAATTATTATAAAAGAATATATAATATATATTAAAAATAAATAATATATATAATAATCAAAAATAAATTATATAAAAATGAAATTAAATATATATATATATATATTTTACAATTGAATGCAAATAATAGTTTAGTAGGTATTTAATAATAAATGAAAATAATTGATAGATATTATTGAAATAATATTAGTAATTTTGATTATTATAAAATCAAGTGAAAAAAAAAACTAATAACAGTGAAATGTAATATTTTCATTTTAAATTTACAATGTTTGGTATTAAATATATTTTTCTAAAAAATCAAAAGGGAGGAACAGAGAGGGAGAGAGACATTCACCCTTTTTCCTTTTGAAAATAGACATGCAATGCAATCGATTCATTCGATCTATTGTTTCGTCCTTTTCTTCTTTCGTAATCGATTAATCGCGCTTTGTTCGTAACATCAATCGTATTACTTCTTCTTTGTACTTACATACGTACCTTATACACGTTCATATAAAGAGAAGAATCGCGGTCTCGATAATCGTTAGATCTCTCGATCTCTTGCGATCATTGCATCGTAACCGGTCAGAAAGTTATAAATAACTTATCAAAAATTATACACCCTAACGTAAATTCATGATTTTTTTTCACAAAGATTATTATTATTATTATAATGATGATGATGTCGATTAACTATTTCATATTATATTATTATTATTAATATTTTTTTTTTCACGAAAACATTACGTCGTGTTTTACAGGTGTGTGTATATAAACGCATACATATAAATGCATAAACACTGATTCGGTATTACTATATCAAAGAAAGTAAATAAACAACAGAAAATAACGAAAGTCAAAGTCGAACTCGAAAAGTGCCGGTCATTTTACGAGATCGCATCAAAGTTCATAAATCGCATTAAAATGTCATTAAATGCGTGTAAATGTCGTTTTACGATGTTAACGCGAATGAAATAATAATTGATTCCTTGGTTGGTTTGAAAAAAAAAAAGATGTCAAGAAAATCGAATGCATTTTACTTTAAATCTTCGATACGACGACAATATACGGCTGAGTGATATTTATTTGAAGTTGTGTGGAAGATACAAATAAAAAGATGACGACGAAAGAAAATGTGGGACTTTAAAATAAAATTTCTGGCAAATTTTCAAGTAAGACTGTGTTATACGCACGCTCTTGAATGAAGAACCTTTCGTCGGCCAAAGATCGATGCACCAATAAAATAAACGAGAAAGAGAAAGAGAGTGAAACACGAAATAGATTACAGTGAGATTATAATTGCAGTCATGATCACCGATTGGGTAAGATCGTTGTATTTCAATTGTTAATTGATTATCAATTAGTTTCTTTTTAAGAGTTTCGTGGTCATCCTATTATCTTTAATCGGTTTTGTTAGGGTAAAAGCGTGTATCCTAGTTAAAGGCAACGTTTTAATGAAATTAATTAAACTTTAATTAATAAAGAGATCTGGGATATATAATTAGAAGACTGATAATTATCGGATCGGTATTTTTAAACATGTTTAATCAATATTTTACAAATATTTTAAATAGTTGGTCAGTATTTATAATAAAATGTTATCATGTACAATTACATTTGATCATTTTTGTTACATTACTAAATAATTACAAATAAAAGTACCCTAGTAGCATAAAATATTGAAAAATATTGAATACATGTGTGTTTAATATTAAAATGAGATTTAATGTCTTTTTAATATTAAATACACATGTATTCAATATTTTTCAATATTTTGTGCTACTAGGGTATATTCTAAAAATAATTTGTATATTATACGAAGTATACGAGTTTAAAATTGAATGTATTGTTCTTTTCTTGTATATTTTTTATTACAAAATCTAGTCAATTTCTTTTCTGTGTCTTATTGGTTTCTTTTCTATAAAAATTTAAGTAGATCGCCAGTCAAGCGGTTTGATGATTCACTGCAAAGGCGTTGTATTGTAATGCATAGACATAATATACTAGTGTATATATATCGGTTAAGTTTGTATATGTATATCCTTCTTTACAAAATGCGTAGGTGTATTGAAAAAGTCGATTCTACGTGAAGTAATGTCGGACACCAATGAATTCACCGATGTGTCATGCTCCCTTTATCCCATGATATTCTCGCAAAAGTCCCATTGACGGTTACTTCCTATAATCTATTCTTACTATTCTTTCATTTATGGTTAAAACGTTTTATTTTATTTTTTTTGAAAGAGTAGTAATGATAAAGATATTATTTTCTTTTTTTGACAATAATACATTAAATACAACTATTTATATATTGATACAAAAATAAGGATACTTAAATTGTAATATATTTGTTTGACATAATTACTATGTATTAATTATTATTATCATCGAATAATTTTGTTTGAATATATCTAACTAGCAAATTATTATAGTATTATTTACTATTCTTGTCAATAATTATTTATTAACCCCTTAAAGAACAATTCTGGCTGAACGTAATACGCCGGTCGAGTTAACTCGAGCGTGTAACTTGAGGGGTTAATATTAATTTATATATATCTAATATAAAATGAAAAAAAAGATAGAAAATAAATAAATATATGAATATATAAATAAATAAATAATCCCGTTTGATTTTCGTCGAAGAAACTTCCGAACGTTGAAGCCTCGAACGGCATTGTTTTCCTTATCGAGTTTGTTCCATCGTACGCGCGACGAAAATGAATAAGAAACGGACGGTATGAAATTATTATTTTACAGCACGTAGCATTTTTAGCTAACTATAATAGCTAGCTAGGTAGCTAGGTAGCTTGCTTGCTTGCATTTTTTTGCTTCGTGTTGTTAGTGTGAAATCGACTGGCCGGCCGGTCGAATGCTGACAGTAAACGTCTGACAGTACTTAACCGGGCATTGATATCTCTTTTTGTTTCTATCGATACTGCGAAGTTTCGATGTATTGCATTTCGGACACGTGGATTAGAAATATTTTCTGCGTAAGTTAGATCAATTCACTGATGAAAATCAAAAAAAGATAATTTAATTTTTAAATTTTTATAAAAGAAAAAAATATAAAGAACAAAATATAATTTAGTGAAGTTATATAGAAATCTATTAATTATAAAAATAAAAAACAATTAGTGAAAAAACGCGTGCGGTTTCCCATAATTTTGTAAAAAATTTATTACTCGTTATATTATATAATTATTAAAATTATTCAACTTTTTTTATTTTTGACCAATCTTTATAGAAATTATAGAACATTTTACATTTCAATAAATTAGACTATCTACATATTAATAAAATTATATAAATAACAGAAATTAGATTAGGTATTTATTTCTCACTACGCATGAATGACGAATATGTTCGCTAATTTTCGGCTTTGTGACCTTGTGATTTCTCCACTTCCGGTTTCTTTAAATAACATCATTGCTTTATAAAATAGAAATTATGTACCATATTTATTCTTAAAGAGTTAGATATTTAATATTAAGTTATATTTGAAGTAGAGTTATTTCAAGATTTAGTATAATAATCATAGCTACAAAATTATAAAATATATTGGAAATATAATATACAATATTACCAAAATGAAAAATCTTCCTATTAATATTGTAACATTATTTAAAAATTATTTTGTTAGATATTATGATGATTCATTTGTTGATAATTTTTAACAACTATATTTGTCATACGATTTCGTATTTACGATATTTTACAAACATTCAGGAAAACTAAATTTTTTGTAGAATATTTACGTGTCGAAGATAACGTAATCGCTTAAACGTAAAATGTAAAACCGTTTACGAATAAATGATTATAAATAGCCTCCAATAATTTGTTGATACTATCAGCAATTATTTGAAAGTTTCGAAGGTTAATTGTTCGTACTATATTTCTCGTGGATAACGTTACAAGAAAAATGTCTTCGTATTAAAAAAAGAAAAGCTTAAAAACCAATAATAATTTTTACATTTTATTCATTGCTATGTCGTAGCTCGAGTCATGGTTTACCCGGCCCAAAAAATCAGGTCGTGGAGGTGGAGTCAGGAGTGGTACCGATAATAACACAATGCCTCGACCACACTCTGGCGATGATTTTAATGAGATTGAGCAGCAACGTTGTATCATCGAGAAAATGGATGAGGAGGCTGTTAATGATAGGTTCGAAGAAATGTTGGTGAGTATGAAAAATGATTGACAAAAAACAAAATGCATATAAATAATTAATGTTTCAAGCAAATGTTCATTCAAAAAAAAAAAAATCATTTTAAAATTGAAATTGATGCATAAATGGAACCGTTTATTTTAAAAGTATTGTAGATGTAATAAATTTGTCAAAAATTCATTAGTACTAAACGTATTGATAATTGTAAGAAATATTACTTAAAATTTTACAACTAGTTATGGTAAATTTAAAATTAATAATATTTGTAATTGTAATATTAATGAGTAAAATTCGTTGTTTAAAAATTAAATGATTTCGTTAGTTCTAAGAAAAGGTATCCATCATATTTGTTAGAAACATTATGTCAATAATTCGTTGGTTAATATAAAATTAACTTGTATGTGTGTGTGTGCAATTTGTAGGCCAACATGAATTTAACTGAGGAGAAGAAGGCTCCGCTTCGTCAACAATCTGAATCGAAGAAGAGAGAGATGTTGGTGTTACATTACAAGGGTAGCATGCAGGAAAATAGATCGAAATTTGACAAACCAGCAGACTACATTCAATACCTAGCTCAACCGGATTTAAGTGTTAACAAGATTCACAATTGCATAGAATCTCTTAGAATTGCATTAACGAATAATCCTTTGAGTTGGGTTCAAGAATTTGGTACGAAAGGATTGAAGCAGGTTTTAGCAACACTCAACGAATGCTATAGAAAGTGAGTATTTAACTATGGTATATTAATATATAGGGATTAATATAAAGGATAATGTGCACATATTTCGAATCTCATGTACATTTGTCTCTTTCAATTAAATTCTTCAACTTCGTCGATTTAACGAATTCTAATCTTTCACTATTTGTTTTATTCCAGTGCCTTCATATATTATGATAGGTAATTTACGTAACTATAATGAAACGATACTATTTGCTTGTAATATTTTTTCGTTTTTATTTCTTTTATAGCATAGTGTTTTTTAGGTTGTATGTATACATATATTTATAAATTATTCGCTTATATTTATTCATCCTTTATAAACAATTAATATGTCAATAAGAAAATAGATGATTTATAATATCACATATTAGGACACACTTTTATGTTATCAAATTGTAGAGATTTTAATATAATTATGGCTTTCAAGTTTTTCTTTTTTTTTATATAGACAAATATTTTAGCACTTATTTATTTTTGCATGAGAAATGAATTAAAAATTTCCTGCTTGCAAAGCATAAAATGATCAATAACAATAATCACTTCTTTGATCTTTCTTCTATTAATTGTTGAATATAATTTTTTGTTTAGTGATAATCGATACGAACGAATACAGTACGAATGTATACGATGTTTAAAAGCCATTATGAATAATACAGTTGGAATAAAAGAGATGTTGGCTCATCACGAAGCTTTGACGATAGTGGCCAGATCGTTGGAACCTACAAAACCATCCGTAATGTCGGAAGCTGTAAAGTTACTCGGTGCAGTCTGCTTAATTTCGAGCGATAGTCATAAAATGGTTTTAGATGCAATTACTATGAATGGCGAATTCAAGGGAAGAGAAAGATTTTTACCCATTGTACAGGGATTAATGAATAGAAAGAATGAAAATCTAAGGGTGAGTTGTCCGTGAAATAACATTTTCTTTTTTTTATTTATTACGATAGAACATATAAAAAGTTATCAATAAAAAAAAAGAAATTAGTATTATTAATTTAAATAGAAATAAGTAAACATTCTGTAGTATTACTTATTGGTCTCAATCAAATGTATATTATTTTTTTAGAATATGTAATAAAATAGTGTTAATTTTTTATTCTCTACAGGTAGTGTGCCTTCAACTTATAAATTCCATAATTAATTCTGCCGAGGATTTAGACTTTCGATTACATTTAAGGAACGAAATAATGCGAGTAGGATTAGCGGATATATTAGAAGCTTTAGAAAAGGATAAATCCGACGATTTATCTCATCATTTAAGGATCTTCAACGAATACAAGGAAGATGATTATGAATTATTTGTACAAAGATTCGATCATGTTCGATTGGAATTAGACGATGTGAATGATTGTTTCGAAGTAGTTAAAAATATGGTAATGGAGACATCTGCCGAGCCGTATTTCTTATCTATACTTCAGCATCTACTGCTTATCAGGGACGATGCTTTGGTCAGGTACGTATCGAGATAAAAATTAACAAATATTATTTTTCATAGTATTCAGTTTGTTTGTAAAATGTGTTGACGACACTTTCAGGCCAGCATATTATAAATTAATAGAAGAATGCGTATCGCAAATAGTGTTACATCGTTCAGGCTGTGATCCAGACTTCAGTGCAACGAAACGCTTTCAAATAGACGTACAACCATTAATCGATACTTTGGTTGAGAAATCGCGAGCTGAAGAGGAAAGACGTTTAATGGAGGTGTCTCAAAAGTTGGAAGAAGCTATAGCTAGTAAGCAAGAGGCTGAGGCGAAACTTCAACACGCGGAAAATAAAATTAAGGAACTCGAACAGGGGGTTGGAAAAATTGGGGGAGCTAATGCGGTAAGTAGTACGGTATTAATACAAAGTGTTAACGATCTTTTTTATTTTATTTTTGATAAACGAACTTGTGCAAAATGATAGATAAATATCTAATGTTGGATTCGTGTGCTTAGAAAGCAAATTGTCCAATAGTACCACCACCGATATCTGGTACGAATGTACCACCACCACCACCACCACCTCCACCACTTCCAAATTCGATTGGACCACCTCCGCCACCGCCGCCACCTGGAATGGGCGGTATGCCGCCGCCACCACCCCCATTGCCTGGAACAAAAGGACCACCCGGTATGGGAGGTCCTATGCCTCCACCGATGCCAGGGATGGGTGGTCCTCCACCTCCTCCTATGATGGCTGGAATTACATCCATGATGCCATCGTTACCTAATGGATTGAAACCTAAGAAAAAGTGGGAGGTTGAGGGTCGATTAAAGCGGCCCAACTGGAAGGCAGTTAGTATATTTTCTGCTTTTTAAAATTTGCTTTTATTGTGGATATTTGATATCAGTCAAATATTATAAGCGTACTACCTTTTATCTTGCAGATATCACCGCATCAGTTGACAGAAGAAGTATTTTGGACAAAGGTACAAGAAGAGAGATTAGCCGGTCCAGAAATACTCGATGGTTTAGCACAAAAATTTGCGTCAAAACCGAGTGGCAAGAAACTCGATGACGTCGTAGATAAGTGTGTAGAATGTTACCTAGAAGTATTTAGACAGTCAAAGAACATTATGTGATGACTTTTAATATTATTCTATTTTTAGATCGGCAACAATGAAGAAAGTTAAAGATCTCAAGGTTCTAGATAGTAAAGCTGCACAAAATATATCGATACTTCTTGGGGGTACATTAAAGCATATGTCTTACGAAGATGTTAAGATGTGCTTGTTTAGATGCGATGGACCAGTTATCTCGGATAACATATTGCAAGGATTAATTCAATATTTGCCATCACCAGAGCAATTAGCCAAATTCCAACTCTACAAAGATAATTATGATGACTTGACGGAAGCTGAACAATTTTGTGTTACGGTAATTGTGAATGATCAATCGAGTTGTTAACAAGTCAAAACAGTTAACTTTATTCTAAGAGATTTTTAAAAATTTACTTGATTCTTTTATAATGAGCTTAAAATTAGATTTTGTATCTTTTTTATTTGTAACTTATGTACATTTTTATTATTAGATATCAACGATCAAAAGGTTATTACCTAGGCTAAAGTCATTGAGCTTTATGCTCAGATACGAGGAATTGGTACAAGACATTAAACCAGATATAGTAGCAGGAACGGCAGCGTGCGAAGAAGTTAAAGGAAGTAAAAAGTTTGCGAAGATTCTTGAACTGATTTTATTGTTTGGAAATTATATGAACTCTGGAGGTGGAGCTTCCGGTCAAGATTTTGGTTTCCAGCTTAGTTTTCTTACAAAGGTTTGTAGATTGAATTGATGTAACAAATTGGTCTCAAAAGTTTCTTAATAAATTTTACATGCATAATATTTTTTATTGTATGTTATTTTATTGAGTTATGAATAATCTCTATAGAGAAAGATAATAGAGCAGAATGAATCGTATATAATTCAGTAAAGTAACATAAAATAAATAATATTACCTAATTTATATGATTATGATTTCCTAATACATAAATTTTGTATATTTTCCTTTGCTTTTTTATAGTTGACGAGTATAAAGGCTGCTGACAACAAAGAAACTCTTATGCATTACTTAGTATCTACAATAGAAAGGAAATTCCCAGAATGTTTGAGTTTTACTGAAGAACTGGCACACGTGGATAGGGCTAGTCGTGTCTCTTTAGATAACGTACAAAGAATACTTCGTCAAATGGATTCTAACATAAGAAATCTTGAACAAGATCTTGCTAACGCTAGGATTCCTCAATGCGATGAAGATCTATTTTCAGAGGTCATGACTGTATCCTTTTAACACTAATAGATAATTTTTAATTTTATTATTATGTATTAACGTAATTGCCTTAACGTGACATTTATCTAAACATAGCCATTTGCAAAGAAAGCAAGAGAATCTTGTGAAGTTTTGAAGAATATGTTTAAAAATATGGACGTTCTTTACACCGAGATTTCTGTATTTTTCTGTTTCGACAAACAGAAATATACAATCGAAGAATTGTTCACTGATATAAGGACGTTTAAAGATGATTTTGTGGTAATTAAACAGATAACATTAAGCCATACATAGGTCAAAGTGATTGACTATCCTTACAAAAGATATTGACTTTTTACTATCAAAGCAATTGATTAATCCAGTAAACTGCGGTAATACGAAAGTGTTAGTAAATTTATAAATTTTCTTTATTTTTGTTGTGGATAGTTAATCGATTTGACAAAAAAGAGTCGTTTAATTAATATTTATATAACGACTTATAAAATAAATATGTGACTTATGTGATTTGATTTGTTAAATCTTTTTAGCAAGCACAAAAAGAGATGTTAAAGTTACGAGAGGCGGAAGAGAAGCAAAGAAGAGCAAGAGAAGCGAGAGAAAAGGCGGAAGCTGAGAAGGCAGCACGTGCAGCAAGAAAGAAAGCACTTGTCGATATGAACGCTCATGATACTCAAGAAGGTGTTATGGATAGTTTGATGGAAGCACTTCGAACCGGTTCTGCTTTTAGTCGGCCAGACCAACGTCGCAAGAGGCAAACACGCATCGCTGGTGGTAAGCTTCTTAAGTCTTCACGTGGGACGTCGTAACATCCAAATGATACCGATTTTTAAAATCGGTTTAATAATCCATGGTAAATCGATTGAATCGTACAATGGTATAGGTGATCATACAAATCATTTTTGAAGGTACATTAAGTCTTGGAAAATATTATTTTTCAAATTATTTGAAACCATGTTCCTACAAAATTTTACACAGGGGTCATTTTAATGTATCTATATAAAAAATACGAAAGAACAACAAATTTGTCAAATGAGTCTTTAATTACAGGTACACTAGATGATACATCATTTAATTTAGTCACAGAAGAGAGTCAAAGTCCTAAACAGTCATTCATTAATTCTGTTTGTACACCTGAAACGAACGTTGGGAGTAATTTTTTAAAGAAGCAATTTCTTACTGGCTACGCACGCATACTTACACCGGTTAAACCAAAACGCGTAATTATTACTAAAAGATATAAGAAAAATATAGTAGTTCAACGTGCTATTGTCAATCGTATAATAGTGAATAAAAATCGTAGAAGTATAAGACGATGTAAATCTTCTGGATATTTACAAAACAAAATGTCTTTAATTAACAAACAATTTTGTAGTCCTTCAAACAGTAAGATCAAGAAGGTTTTCTCAACAATTGTTTCTCCAGAATTAAATTTTGCTTGTAATAATATAGGGAAGTTATCAAAATCTGTTGATTCTTTACTAACAATACATAAGAAAAAGGCAGATTTATCTTCGTTAAAATTAAAACGTACAAATAAATTGGAAAATATTACTGACCATATCGATAAAACTCAAAATAATATGTCAGCAAAATTTCCGACGGATCTAAACTTGACTCTGCCACATCCACCTTATGTTACTGCTGTTATTAGAAAATCAGAATGTTCGAAACCTACAGAGATCAATAATCTTGCTTTATCATTATCACATAATACTCCTTCGAAAAATAATAGTGCTAATGATTTAACAGTAGAGGTAAAGAAAAATTTAGATAATAACTTTCACGATGTCGAGAATATTTTTGAAAAACTTTCTATTGGAATGGATAAAAATTATACCTCTATAGAGGAAAAGATGTGCATTTTGAAAGCTTCGAATATTAAACAAGAAATTTATTAAAGATTGAACATGTTGGAAACAAAGTACATGAGATTTACAATATTGTACTGAAAAATGTACAAAAAACTTTCTACGATTTTTTTATCTTTTATTTATTATTTATTTATTTTTTGAGATAATAAGACTGATCGAAGGAGTATATATACTTTTTCTAATACGATAGGTATTTTTTATTAGCAATCTATGAATATGCTTGTGTACCAGACTTATTTATAACGATTTATTAAAATGAACAAATTACAAATATCATATTTTTCTAATTTTGAAGAAAATGCAATTTGTTTTAAAACGATCAATAACTATGTGAAATATAATGAGACTTGTACTAGACTGCACACATTAATGTCAATCAATAATTGTACGAGCTGCTTTTGTAATATTTGTTAATTAAATACATGCAAGTCATTTTTCATTGTTTCATAACTTCCCTCATAATTTTTTTTTTTTTTCATTAAAATCGCACCATCGTCGAATTATCGTTCAATAAATATTTCTTGCTCGATCGGTAATACAGTAAAATATCTTTTTTTTTTCTTCTTTCGTTGTTTACATTACTTCAAAAGGATGACTTAGTTTTTATTTTTTATTCTATTAATAAATTCTCGTAGACATAAGTTTACAACGTTCATTCTTATTTCGACGAGAATAATTCAAGCCACGAATTTTATTTTCATTTTTACAGCAGAAAGGAGAGCACAACTAAATAGGAGTAGATCGCGAACAGGGCTAGTAGTTGGATCTGGTTTGATTGGAAGAGAACCATGAACGTAAGTCTACTTTTGTTTATCTTATAATTTAAACTGTAAACACTAATAATAGAAATGAAAAAAACAATCAATAGTTATTCGCGTATAAATTTGAGATACTCTTCAAGTATTAAATGATTAATTATGTATTATTAAATATATATTTAAAATAAAATAGCTAACAAAAATAATTCTTCCAGAAAATTTTTAAGTTCAGCAGTAATATACCAGAATGTCAGATTTCCGTCCTAAACTTGATGCTGTGATGGTTTTACACTTCAATTATGTTTGGAATACCAGAGTCAACTAGATAGGAGAACATGGTGTTTCATCCAGCACGACGCAAGAGATATCGCGTCCGGTTATTATTCGTTAATAATAGAATCGTCGGTTGGTAATAAGTTCGATAAAGTCTTCCTTATATACTTCAATATTATCTGAGTACAACGGTTCATCTTCTAATTTATATAATGCAATTTTTTACACCTAAACATAGAGCTCTGCATTAATATTCTAGAAAAAAGAAAGTAACAGTTATAATACTGTGCTATGTCGAATAAACATTTCATAGTTATTTTATGAAATACTTATTGATATATAATACACACAATGCTACTTATCAGTTTCAGGTCTCTTTTAATACAGAAAATCAAAAATATAATAGAAAAAGATAAAATAATATAGATATTTGACGAGTAGGAATCTATTATTTGGTGCATAATTATTTTGTTTAATTACGCTTTCTAAAACTTGTCGATTGTTGTTCGAATGTGAATTGTTTCACTGTAAATCGAGTCAGTCGTACAAAAATATCTATATACATATCCTTCACTATTTTATCTTTGTTTTTTTTTTTATGTTTTGTAAAATGTGTTTGTACGAGATCATGGAAAATAGTTTTGATTTAAAGATGATTATTAAATTTGGTGCTCGATAAACCCGTAAGAAAAATCTTTTCAAAATATCATGATAATCGATCCAAATCAATTGTTATCGGGTTTAATTAATAACCAAAGATCAAGTAGCATTTCTTTGTCATTGTCAGCCTTTATGAAGATGATTATAACATTCAAACGTTGATGTAACAACGTGATGTAACGATAGTTCCATCGTCCTAGTGATATTTAAACACATATATATACATACGCGCGAACATACCTCGACATACTTGTGCAAAACGTCACTCCGTATTGCTAATATATTTTATACGTATACAGTATACATGCACATAATTTTGTATAGATGTCATTGCAATGTTTCTATTATTGTATAATGTTAGATAAAGTTAAACAATTACAAGATTACTATAAAGTAATCATTGAAGAAATTAACGTATATATATATCTATATATACGTTTGTTTTTATTCCACTATATCATAGTGATAACAGATGCAAATAAATGTGTTCTTAATTATTTCTAAATAAGACAAAATATTACATACACACAAAGAAAGAGAGAGTGAGAGAGAAGAGAGAAGAAACGCGTGCTCTTAATTGCGCACGTATTTTGTGATATATGCAATTGTTTTTCTACTTTACGAAAGCATTATTTACATTATAAGAAGGAAAAGCAGGTGTTTTCTATTATTCTTTCTCGCAATGTAACATGCATTTGAAAGTATCGCATTTATAGGAAAATGTTCAAATATAGACTTGCAAGTCGATATTCAGGTTTTTTTTTTCTTTTTTTTTTTTTAAATGTGAATTAAACACTGGTGCAAGTTCCAGTCAAGTGAAATGTTTGTACATAGTTGCTAAATCATCTAACTCTAACGAGGCACAAACTTTACATTTTATAAACTTCTAAATATAATGTAAATGTAAATATATATAGAATACAAAAAATATGTTTAAAGATAAGTAGAGAAATTTATTATTAGAATTTAGAGAAAGAACGGTTTACTCTGATTGGTATAAGCATGAAAATGATAAGTACCATTTTTTCGGTAACACGGTGCCAAATTTCAGATCATATGTGTACCTATGTTGTACATATATACATATGTCATAGATAAGGGATATATTATTCATCTTTTTCATTATCTAATTTTAAGATATTAGTTTATTTATAACGATATACATCTTATATAATTGTGCCTATAAAAATTGCTATACAATACACAATTGAATTTATTTTTCGAATCTCAAAACTCGTATACAGTAAAAATTGTTCATATTGTAGTTTAAAATATTGAATTTTAGGAAACAATTGTATTTATACTGTGAATATGTGAATTTTAATAATATTAATGTATTATTATTGCTACACAACATATTACTAATTTTATTCATTTGATATTCCCGATATGTAAATATAAAAAAGTAACATCGATACATGAAAAGCAAAACTAAAAATCAATACTAGTTTATTAATAGAATTATTTTTTATTTCAGGATATAGATTTTTAGTTACAGTATCGTTAAAAATGTTTGAGCCTATTATGAGCTTACGAAATACTTGCAGAGAAAAAATTTCTAATTTTTTAGTTCGATAAAGTGTTTTTTGAGACATTCTGTGTAATTATATTATATATAATTTATTCATATAAATACTGGTAATTATGATAGTGGATTAAGTTTAAAATTTGTAAAAATTAATTTTATAATTTATTTAATATTACAGTCATATACTGATATCAAAAAATCAATGATAAAATGAATGTTTTTTATTTTTAGATTTAGCTAATTGTCATAATTTTGGACACACATATTATATGTGATTAAAAATAGGAGTTTAAATAACTGCAACGTTAAAAGAAAACTGAGAAAATGTATGTTTTGTATCTCCTCTTGCAAGAGCAAGTTACTTCGTACTTTTTCTCAATAAGGACGGAAAGTGAAAAGCGCGAGAAATCCCGTTTGGCTAAATACTTCCAATAATGGAAAGAAGAAATTGCCATTTTTACGAAAACGATGATGGCGCGAGTAAGGAATGATTGCGAACGTTTAAAAATGCATATTTGCAATCGAGACTATTTAATTCCTATCTAAATGGTACTTTTAATTAAACGAAGGACGTTACAAGCTATATATTGTAGTTATAATTAACGTTTACTTATCTAAATTTCCTACCATTACCACGTTTCAGTTTTATAATACTCATGTAATTATAGTCATGTCATTAATGATTAGTCATAGAAATTTTGCTGCGATTGATTTATCTTCGATAGTTTGCTAACTTTAATAATTGTTTCGTCTCTCTTTATAATTAACGAGAAATAAACAACTTTAATTGCTTTTTATCATTTGATCTTAGATTTTCTATTTTTTTTGTATTCTTTTTTTTCTGAAACACAAAGTATACGCATTATTTTTAATGGAAGATAAATTTGTTATTAGAAGTGCGTGAGAAGTCATAAATATTGAAAACACAATGGTTTGGGAAGATTCAGGTAAAGTAAAATATTTTACGACTAGAAAAAACAGATATAGAAATCGATTTCAGGTTTTTACGCATATTTGAAAGATATTTTTTTTAAATGTTTCCTTTTCGCGGGAAAAATACGAGCCAATGGGAAATCCCGTTTATGATGACGTCATCGAAGAGAAGATTCCTAAATTGTTTAAAAAAATACGCGCGCGATATAATTTACATGAAAGCAAATTTAAAATCAATCTTGTTAAACTAATATCTCCGATAAATCGTTGGTCAATAGGTGATCGTATCGAGAACTGCATCGATCTTTCTCTTGTCGCTTTCGTTCATGTATATAACATGGCCGTTCGTTGGTTCAACTCGTTCCACATTTTTCGATTTTCAAAGTTTACTTTCGTCGAACCTCGTGAGAATTCGTTTCTGCGAGCCAATCAGAATGATGGCGTGTTTAAGCAGATGTTTGTGTCTAATATACTCATGCAAATCAAAGCAGCCGAATTTTCGGTGGAGTAGTCCTCGTCAGTTCTTGTTCGAACGTTATACATAAATGGGTAAATAAATATATAAATAAATTCCAGTTTGTAAAGTTTAACTTCGTCTAAATTGAAGATATTTAAATTCCTTAATTTCTTTTCAATCAATCGTTCGAAAAGAATAAAAAGATAAAAAAAGAGTAGTTCTTTTTAATTAATTGAAGAAAAAACGTTGAAGAAGTAAATTTTGATTTCGAGATAAGAAAGCATATATTGTATGTATGTATATATATATATATTGTTACCTTTTCATCAGGGACACTGACACACACGCGTATTCGTTGTTTATTTTAAAGTTTAAATATTTATTATCCGAAAAAAAATAAATTATAACGAATTTTGATTCGTTGCTATATAAACAATATTTCAAATTAAAATTTAATTATGAAAAAAAATATATATATATATCTAATACTATAAATATTCAATCTAACCAACAAATAAATAACAACAACGAAATAATAATGAATTTGAAATGAATCATTATGACCAGCTTTATTGGTTCCTAGTGTTAAAATTTGATTGGAAAATATATCCTTTGTTCGGTATCGTGCGAATAGCAGTGTTCGAATGGATCGAGATTGGCGGGAATCGAGAAGCAAGTTAATGTACTTGCCGGTTTCGTTGGTAGTAGTAGTGTAGTATCAGTAGTAGTAGTAGGTAGTAGTAAGTAGTAGTAGTAGTAGTAGTAGTAGTAGTAGTAGTATTATATAGTAGTAGTCGTTGGTCGGAACCCGCGAACGTTGTGCTCGGCTCGGTGGCACTTGTAGTTCGATGCCGGAGACCGTTCAGAGTTGACCGTGCGCGCGCGCGCAACACAGCAGACGTTCTTACCTGCTCAGTATTCGAGTTACCTTTGACTCATTTATATCGTTTATATCGTTCTTCCTCTCTGTGTTATATTGTTCTTCTTCTTTTTCTTCTTCTTCTTCTACGGAGGGTTATCTCATATGTGTTTTTCGTTATCTACAACACCAACGATAGTGCTTTTCGTGAAGAAGAATAGAATGCTAAGGATACCATGAACGTACCCATCGTGTCAGGCGACATCACGGACGATGATTACAAGCCACGTTTCGTTAGGGTAAGTTTTATTTGTTTGAAATATATTATTGTTATCTTTTTGTTATTTCTTTTTTTTTCTATTACGATACTGATCATGATTTTAAGTTAATAATTATTTGACTCGTATCATTTATTCATAGTCCTGCGAATTTTCATCTTTGTTCGATTGTAATATGAATCGATTAATCAACAGTTTATACGAATTGTATGAGAAATTGTTTTTCATTCAATTTTTAAAATAAAATATTTTTTTTTTATTAAATAATAATATTCATTTTTGTTTTTTTCTTTATTCGTCGTTAAGTCAATTTTGATATTGATTTCGTTATAATACCAATCGGCTGATCAGGTGGTTATACGAAATTGATGAGAAATTGTTTTTTGATTTATAACATAAAATTTGTTATGCAATTTTATAAAAAAAAAAGAGAGTTTTTAAATTTTGTTATTTTTATAACGTTATAAGTTAATATCAATATTATTGAGGTATTCAATAATATCGTCTCTGTTTTTTTGTAATAATAGGTTACCGTAATATTCATTAGTATGTATACTAAATGTACAATATTAAACGTTTTATTTTTTTAATTACTTAAGTAACGTGTACGAAATTAATTGTTATTTTTGAAACGGATAAATATATA
>NW_015148974.1:3627688-3709125 GCF_001465965.1 Polistes dominula | reverse complement strand
TATATATATATATATATATATATATGTATAAGTACTTACGTATTATATTTGAATTCGATATTATTAAAATCAATGACACAATAATTTAACAATTCTTGCTTGTTATTCTTATTTATTATTATCAAAGTAACATTGTATTCAACATAAGCACCGTTAACGTCTCTTAACGTTGTCGTTCCAATCAATCAGCTGCCTTTTCGCATTAAATTACATTGCTTTCCTTGAGTTTACGATTTATAGATTTATGAACGATATAATATATCTTCTTTTATCATTTTTTTCTAAAAAAAACAAAAAAAAAGAGAAAAAAAACATTTATAATTTATAACTAGTCAACTACAATCATAGACGATTCAAGTTGATCGTAAGCATAACTGGGTTAAAAAATTCTAGAGTAGTCCCGAAGAAGTGGAATAAGTGCAGTTTTAGCATAATATGTGTACTACATTTATAACAGTATTTAAAAATTTCGTTAACGACACCTTGAATACATTTTTTAATGTAAACGTGACTATAATAATAAGTATTAATGATCGTTTGACTGGCGTTGATATTTAAATGGATTTGATTTATCTTTTCTCGAAATCGAATATGTATGTATACGATGATACGATAAATTTTATTTATTTCGTCCTTTACCAGTCGTTGTTACTTACTTCAAAGATAGGAATGAAAATCTAAGCGGTCATTATCGAATGGCGCAAGGAAGATGAAGAAGAATTTCCTTTCACTCGGTGGTATCAGTTTAAGGTTTCCTAAACATTTACATCGAGATATTCCATTTACGTTTGTCACGAATTTTCATAAGAATTTTCAAGAAAATAAATAGAAAGAAAAAAAAAGTATTGTTTCAATGAATCGAATAGGTGTCTTCGAATTTATAAATATGATTATACACAATATATATTTAATTTGATGAAAAAAAACATTTTTACATTATATTTAACGATATAACGATATAAAACAAATAATACATTGAATACTTTTTATTTAACGCTAGATATACCAGACCAGTCATTTTGACTGGTCGGGCCATTTTAATTCAAAATTTCTACTACATGTAACATTTAAGTTCTGTAAATAATTAAGCGCATTGTTATTTAAAAATGTCTATAAATCCATTTATCTATTAAAATTATTATTGTTAAACAATTTTGTTATTTTTTAAGAGTAAATAAAGACTGGAAGCTTCAAAAAGCATTCTTTTTATACACCAGTCATTTTGACTAATGTGGTAGAAATAGGTATACTGAAAATGGTGGTATATTTAGTGTTAAATATATATAATTTATATATTATTACACGGAATGTATTATTCTCTATTAAAAGTTGTTTTTTTTCTCCGTCAGAATTCTTCGTAGTGTTAACACAAATAGAAAGACAAATAAGACATATTTTTTATTTTGAGAAAGAGAAAAATAAAAATAACATGTAAAAAAACACGACAACAATAACCACAAATTCCAATGATATGATTCATAATATGATCGATGTAACGAATATGAGGAAAGATGGATACTATTGTATAGAAATGATTGTTGTTATCTAAAGAAGATATTAAAAACCGATTAGTAGTTTCCTAGCGATTGTTGTGTTATCTAATTTCATCCTCCATATTGGTGTATGCGCATTATTATCTTGCAAGGTAAATAGAGAGAGAGAGTAAGAGACAGATAGAAGAAGATAAAAAGAAGAACAATTTTTTGTCTCTCTCTCTCTCTCTCTCTCTCTCTTATTTAAGTATAATTATATTTTTCAAACAATAAAATGTTCTTTTGTGTGTGTAATAAAATTGGTATCAATTTGATGAAAGTTGAATAATCATAAAATAGGTTTATGTATATACAAATTTAGAAGCTTTGCATATTATAGGTATATATGAATTATTTTCAATTTAAAGTAGAAATTGGTACGATTATTCCAGTGACTCACTGTATATGTATGTATACATATATAGAGTTGTGTTGTTATCTCTTTACGTGGAAACTGTAACACGCATCAGCCGTGACTTTGATGCACGTGTATCGTGAGTGTGCGTAGCTTTGCGTTTGGATACATTTTTTCTCTTTCTGTTGGTACCTTAAAGTACTTTATAATTATTTCAATGAAACAAGGAAAGAGTCACCTACCTGGTTTACTACTATTGTTCCCGCATGATTTCACGTGTCACGTTTCGTTTCGCTCTCTCACGATCTTACGAAAATTTCTTCCATTCTCTTTTCATTTTTCTAACAATAAAATCTAAACATTCAAGAAACAAATGTCATGAAAACAGGAGTCTTGTCTTTTTATTTTTATAAAAAATTATCTTCCCATATTTTTATTGATAATTTATTTAAATGGTATTTATTCATTACTACATAATTATTATCATAGTAATGAATAGTAAATGTTTCTATAATTATTCGAATAGTAATTAATTTATTCTTTTTGATTTTATGTATTCAGTAGATAATTATAAATGGTTTAATATCAGGTTTCGCTCTGTACTATTCTCTCCTAATGATTAATTACTCTTATCATATTATACTATTATTATAAGACTTAAATCTAGATATTTTTTTCCATAAGATCTCTTTTTATCTCCTCTTATGCTTTCTCGTTTTGTGTAGACACTTCTTTTGAAACTCCTTTTAACTCATTCAAACAAATATTTTCTAAGGTATTTTTTTAAATTCATTAGAGAAACAATTCGAAGTATGACCTAATCACAGTAATTTAAAATTGACTTTTGTCTTTTATAAATTTCTTTAATTACAATTTAATTATAGTTTCAAAACGAAATTCCTCAATTTTTCTAATGTTCAGATAGTTGATAAAAATGTTTGTATGAAAACAAAATCAAACATTAGTACCGGTTGAAGTGTTAGAAGTTAAATTAATTCAATCTAAATAATTAAAAAAGAGGAGTAAATAATTAGAAAGTATTAAATGCTTATAATTTTAATCTTAATCTCTTTATTAACTTACTAACCAGAAATATATAAAAAATTAGATCAATGCAATTCATCAGTATATTATTGTATTATGTATGGTATGAGATATTTTTATTGTAACACTTATAAAAATCTTGATTTCCTCGAGAATATATAACTAATAATCTAGTATTTTTCCACTTTACCCGTTTTTTATCATTTTTTTCTTAAGTAATAATTACTAATTATACTACTATGATAATACACTGAAGAATAAAAAAAGGATTTGATAAAATAAAATTATAATACTGGTAGATTTTTTTGATAGATATAAGTTCTTGTCATCTTTCTTTGTTGACGTTTTTTCTTTTCGTAATGCAATCTCTCAATGCAAGACAATTCTTGCATAATAATAAATCTAATAGATGGTTATAAGAATAATGTCGTTGTGTGGTGCAATAATTAAAAAGAAGATGCCAAGTGTGTATAGAAATGGAAGGTGGACACTTGGAAAATTTTGAACACATGCGCAACATTCGGAGAGTCATATAAACAACATTTCATAAAAGAATTTTCATAGAGTACAATGTGCCAGTCTAAAGGTGAATTTCGAGGAAGACGGACTCATACTCACCTATCATATACTTGGTGTTTTCAAAGAACAATACACATTCCTTTTGATTAAATAACAATTTTTTTTTAATACTCTAATGCACTCTACTTATATTACAATAGTTGTTATACACGAGTTATATATACTTGACTTGCTACTAAATTTTTGATGTTTGCAGAAAATTTTCCACGTATCCACTTGAGTTGCGAACTCTTTCGAAAATTCCACATTTCTCTTTCGCTAACATTTTCATGATACTTTGTAACTATGTATCGTTTGTAATTGCCGATTCACAACTGACTGATTCTCAATGAAATTTACTTTCAGCACTTGAATAAGAACATTTAGAATGCGGTTTGAATACACTAAAGTTAACATCGTATATCACATGCGATGAAAGCAAGTAAGACAACTATGATACTAGCAAACAAAAATGCTTGTCTTAAAAACGGTTGACTTTTCAGCGTATGTTTACTAAAACGTTTTTACTCATTACAATGTATCCTATGTATCATATAAATTTTGAATGTGTGGTTTTTTTTTTGAACATCCCTCATTTACGGACTGTAATTAAAACGACGCAAAACCGTTGTTCGATATAAAAGAAAAGAAGATGATTTACAAGAGGTATGTGTGTAAAAACGATAAGTTTGAAAAAAAAAATTGCAAGTTCTTAACAGGCGGCACGTAAAGGAAACCTCTTTAGGACGGAATACGCATGGAAAACACGTGAAGCGAACGAAGAACAGCAGCAAGGCGACCTTGCGTACATAATCTACTTTCAAATGAGGCTAACCAACACACAAACAAAACATACACTCTCAGATACAGATAACCACAAGAGAGAATATCGCGGGAGGATGAGGATAAAGTCTCTACTAGCGTATACGTATGAGAGTGGTCGAACTCGTTACAAAAATATTCGAATTCTTCTCGAACCGGTCCGATAAATCTGACAAATTGTAAAAACAATCATGCCACTCGTCGACTGACACAAGTGCTAATTATTTCCAAGAATTATATACCAACTTTGAAATCATTTTGATCTTACAATCAGTAATGATGATTTTGAGTATTTAAGAACTTGATTAATTTTTTTTCTAACATTTTTTTACATTTTTCTTATTCTTATATGAACATGAAGTTTTTTTTTCAAATATTTAGATTTATATATATATATATATATATATATATATATATANATAATATTATAATATTATATATAATTAATTTATTGTATATTATATGTAATATCAAATATAATATCATATGTAATATATAATATCAAATTTATATATTATATATAATATATAAAATATAATCATAATATATAATATATATTATATGACATACTGATTGCTCGTATATAAGTTATAAATGTTTTTTATACAACAGTATTTATCATATAATTTTTAAATATTAATTCAGATATTATTTTAATATATTTTAAACATCATTAAAATGTTTCAAGTAAAATTTTCAATTTTGAATTAAATTGATTAGGCAATGATTTTAATTTTTAGATTTTATGAATAATTAATAAATAATTAATAAAAAATTAATAAATAATTATTAATAATTAATAAATAAAAAATGAAATCTTGTATAATGCGTATACTCAGAAGAAATAAATAATAAAAATAATATACAAGAAACATTTCATTAAATAGAATAATTATTGTATTTTAAATAATTATTACTAATTGCATATATATTCTAACGTTTAAATTAAATTTGAAAAGAATAAAAAAAAAAAAAAAAGAAAAGTACACCGTTTAATTTATTCGTCCATAAAGAAGAATTTAATTGAAAGATAATTATACTTAAACAGTAGTTTTTCTTTCTCGAGGAAAAGAAAAAAAATAATAGATAAGAGACACTCTGTGACGTGATCAAGTTGGTCGTAAATGCGATTCATCTTTTATAAATTGTATGCATAATGCATGTGTTGGTAGCATAGATGTTTGAAGTAACACGAGGACGGAAAAATAAAACGGCGTTGGTGTCTTCGATGACAATGAACACCAATAAATATTTCTCACGTAATGAAACACGAAACATAGAATCAGATATTATATCGTAATAGATATATGTATATAATATATATTTATTAATTAATTATTATCATTATTATTTTTCTTGATCGAAATCATATGTTTTATTCTGTAGCAAACTCAACACTATATATTTCTCTAATATGAATTTCTAATAACAATCATATTCGATCTCTCCTCGAATACTCTCAACGATCGATTTAACTTACTATGCCTTGTTTCACTATTCGAGACTTCTTTCCTTTTCCCGTTCTTTAAGATCGCAAATAATGATTTCTTATGGAAGGTAGAAAATTCTTTCACGTATACGTGTATCGTATTACATACATACATAGTAAGGATAGGAAAGCGAAGTTATCCGAGGACTTTCCCTGTTGGCCACGATTCGTACTTGCGTAAGATACACAAGACGAATTTCAAACGAAGATTATTGATCGTAAAAAAACTTTATTATCCAGATGTGAAAAATATTCTATACAATCGATTACATTTTTTTCGTATACTTTTATTCCACTTATTGTAGTTTTTTTTTTTCGAAAATCTTAAACTATGTTTAGCACGAATGTTTGGACAATGTATTTTCGAGAAATTCCAAATCAAACATTTTTCTGAGAACAAAAAACACAATTGTGTGATATTGTACAGTTTCTAAAACTTCATAAAACTTAAGGACCCTTATTGTGCATTCCTATCCTATTGTGTATTGCTATCTGATTATTTTTCCTAGGACATAAATTTTGTAAAAGATATCTAAGGGTCACGTTCACAAAAGCATAATTGAAATGCCGAAATACAGTCTCTGAAACTTCTATAAAATCTTTTGTATTCCAACTACCTGATTATTTTCTTTAGGATATAAATTTTCTAAAAAAATATCTAAGGGTCACGTGTTTATAAAAGCACAATCGAAATGCCAAAATGTAGTTTCTAAAACTTTTTTAAAATTTTGTGCATTCCAGTTACTTGGTTATTGAGTTAGGTTAAAAATTTTTCAAGAAATGCCTAAGAGTCTGAAGAACACCAAATTACTATTTAGAAATAATTATTAAATTTGTTAAAAAGGTATCGAATTAATTGCTATACTTATTATAATATAATCTACAATATATTGAGCTGCTCAGAGTTGAGTTGGCATAAAGTTTTTTGCTAAAAAACCTGAGAAGTTCTGGAAGAAGAAAATTCGTACCTTTTAAGATGAAGAAAGGTTGTAGAACAGAATAGCACTTATATATTATTTAATAAAAATATACCAAAAAAAAAAAACATAAATGCGTTGCATTTCAATCTTCCGTCAAAATCGGCACGAACTTTCAGAACAACACAATAAATTTCAATTGTTAGAATACTTACTATACTGTTATCGAATAAAGAACAAAAATGGCGTACTTTTCGAATGAAAGAAAGGTCAGGAGATACGACTTGCCTCGAGGCGTCATGATTGGTTAGCAGCGCATGTAATGAAGTGCTGTCCTAAGACTTCCTCCCTTGGCATTATCAAGCCCTACCTTTCTAGACACGCTTCTATGCTTTTCTCTGTCACGATAAAGAATCGATTGTAATTATTTTCATTAAAGAAAAAGAGTGGTAGTATAGGGGAGGGGGGTGGTAAGGAGTAACAACAGAAAGACTATCTACTTTTTATTATGAATCTTTCCGACCTCAATTTTTATTTCATTGAGTAAAGAAAAAAAAAGTTAAACACTAAGAACGATAAGTACCGAGTTTAAATTTCTTGTTCAGTGAATAGAGCTGAATATTATTATAAATTAGAAGTAAATAAAAACTAGATAATTGAAGCTTTTTATATGGTTGTTTTTAGAATGAATTATTGAACGATTATTGAACTGTTGAGTCTCATTAACTGTTTTCAATTCGTTACATTGATTGATAAAAAGGTAGCTTTCAGAATCAACGTTATTTGAAATTTCGTAATATTGTTTTATTAGATTTTTATTGATTTAACTTTTTTTTATTGATTATTAATGATAAATAAAATAAAGTATTCTAAGTTTACGAATTATTTTCAAATTTAATGAATTCAATAATTTTTGATCGTTATAACGTTTATTTAATATCCGCGATTTTACCGATTTATGATTAAAAAAAATGTTTAATTGAAAGAGAAAAAAAACGTGGGTAATTTCGATGGAATATTTATCATGGGAATGGTGACATAGAAATCATCGTTATGCCATCTTTTTATTCCGTTTATGGAAGATTAATGATAATTTAATAATAGCTTGAAAAAATATTGTTGATTTAAATGCATTCCTCCACTTCCTTTTAAATACTACGTCTTCTGTTTTATACATTCGAGCATATTATGACATGATAATTAATAACTGTAAAAATATATTTATTCAATTATTAAATCAACAGTTTTTAAAACGGTACTTTCCAATTGTATAAAATTACGGGCGTTTTCTATTGAAATGAGATTATGTGTTATATGTACTTAAATATATATATATATATATATATATATATAGTTATTGTAAATATTATTTAAAAAAAATGGCATACTTAATAAGTAACAGTTGCAAATAGAAAGCCCCAGAAAGTCGTATTTGGATGGAATGCCTATAACTTGGTTGGCCTTACAGATTAGAATTAAATTTAATGAGATTCTAATGTGTCTATACGAACACACATATACACACACATATAACACATGGAGGTATAGGGAAATCGTAAAAGTTAGATTAATTTGATGAAGAATCCAATGAGAAAACAATCGAAGGTTGTTGCGATAAATTTAAATGAGATTACAATTTAGAAAGCACTTAAAAGTTAAAGTTTTGCTCATTTGCAAAAACAATGTTGATAGTTTGTTGAAACATCTTTACTTTGATATAAGTTATCTATCGTATGAAAGGGGGAAGCCAACTCGAAGCAAAAACTGTCTGGCACAAAACCAATATACTTTCCGATGACGATTACTTACGGTCGAACGATTGAACCGAAGACTCGACTACAGTTGCTTTCAAAATATTATTTTCACTATCATGATTGAACAAATATTTTTTCTATAATTTTTTTTGAATTTTTAAATAATTACATGTAACTAATTTGAGTTATTTTGTAATATTTTGAATATAATATATATTTATACTAATGATTAAACCAATTAAATTGTAATAAGATTTTATTTACAGGACGTCTAAGTGTTTCTTTGTAAAATTTTTATCACAATGTGTCAAAATAAGAAAAAAAATGTGAATATATTAATAAAATAAATTAATATATTAATAAATTAAATATATTATAATAAAATAATTAAAATAAAAATATAATTACTTAGGTTCCGAAACTCTTAATTAAAATGTTATAACAAAAATATTGTATATATAGTATTATATATATAATATAATAATTATTGAATAACAATGTTTTTCTTTATTTTATTTTATTGTTAATTATTGAATTTCATTCTCAAATATTATCTCATTCTTATTGAATAATATTAATATGATAATAAACTCATTAAAATGTAAATATTATTCTTTTATAATAAATTTATTTATTTTGTGTGAAACGCTTTATACTTAAAAGATGATAATAACAATATGCGAGTTCGATAAAATTGTTATCGCTTGATGGTTCTTTCGCGTGTAGAATTTGCACCTGTCAAAGAGAATATACATCGAAAATACGATAGATTTAAACGGTGGTTAATATCGTATGCTGACAACGATCCCCCATGAGTCATTGAACATGATGATAGGTGAAGGGAGGTGAAAGGAAAAGAGGAAGAAAAAAAGGGAGGTCAGGATCCATAAGAAAAGACACTGTTGTTAGGTTTATTCGATAAGGGACAGCACGTGCCCAAAAAATTCGGGGTCTTTTATGCGTCAAGGTTCGATGAATCATTGTTTGCAAGGTTCATTTTTGACACGTTTCACGAACATCATTATCACGATTAATGAACGCGAATCGTTTTTTAAATTAAAAAAAAAATAATATAAAAGAGTAAGATGAGGAGAAAATTTAATTTATAAATATTCAAATTATTTTAATTTAAATATTAATACTTTTGAAGTATATTAACCGATACATTTCTGTATCATTTTTACATAATGAAATGTAAAAGTATTTTACGTAACGTACTGTACACTTATATCAACAAATCATACAGCATGAAATAAAAAAGTGAAAAAGAAATATAAGAAGAAAAAATGGTATTTCAATGAACTGTGTAATCTGATCCATTTGTTTATGCTAATTTATTATCATTTCACTTTTTCTTTTTATTTTGATATCTTTCTAAATTATAATATTAAAATCAATATAGAAACGATCACTCTTATTGGCTTACATAAATTTTGTCGAATTTATGAGTAAAAGTTCATAAGTACAAGCGTGGTTTTTAATTAGATTTCGTTCGAATTTCGAAAGGTGTATTAAATATTTACATCGATCGAGATAACCATGGTCATTAATACGAAAGTGAACTTTAAAGTGAGAAGACAAAAATATTTATTGTGCAATCTGGTTACATAAATTGATCAATTAATATAATTCTCGGTCAAATCTTAGACACATTGATGACTATTATAAACAAACAAATAAATAAAAAATAATTAATTTTATTTTATTATTATAGTTGTTTAAAGCAATTGTAATATTTGATAATATATTGTATAACGGTTAACTATAAATGATACACGAATTAAATGAAAAAGAAAACTTATAACCGATCTTAACCAAAAATTCATTTCAAAGGATACAAATATTCGGAATTCATATTGGGAAATTAATCGAGCGAAGAAATGAGAAGGTCTTTTACTTCTACGAATCTCCAATCGTTCTTGTGGTCCAGCTTTCTAACGGCAATCATTTCAAACCAGTCTCCGGTATGCGGAGCAATAATACGCGAACCAACATATACCATTACAGGCGCATAACTCGTGGCTTGGTTGTTAAATTATACGCGTAATACGACTAACATATATAATTATAACAACGCAAATGTATATATATATATATATTAACAAAAAGATTTATTATTTCATAGAAATTTCTAAATGTTCATTTAAAATGAACGTTTTCTTCTTCTCTTAGAATTGTTTTCTATTTAATGATCCATTTTTTAAATTCACTTTACAACAAAATGTACGAGTTTTGGATAAAAAATAGTCGATTGTGATTTAACATTTCGTTTATATTTAATATTTATAATATTTATATTTAATATTATTAATTATAATAAGGGTGATGAGACTAAGAACTTCCTCAGTTTAATTCACGAATTTTTTTTACGGGCAATTAATGTTATATGGGGTCTAGAAATGGAGCACTGAAGTTATACAGTTTTTTGTTGAGTTCAAAAATAATAGATGTCTTTCCTTTCTAACATATATGTAGGTAAACATTAAATCGTATAATTCAGTTAATTCATAAAATAATTAGGGACTTTTTAGAAAGAAATATAAAAATAATGCGTACGAGTGTGTATATATGAGTATCGTATATAATTACAAAATATTTATAATGCGAATAATTACTAAAATATTATTAATTAAAATAAATCAGATAAAAAAATATATAATACGTAGAACAGGAACGTGTTTAATTGTAAATACATCTGATTGAAAACTGAGAAGGGAAGTGATAAGAAAACATTTATCTCATTAAAAGAACGGTTTCTCGATCGTTTAAAATGTTTTGTTTCTATGCATATATACGGGGTGAATCTTGTAACTGGGACGGATAATAACTTCTTTTTGAGTAACAATAGAGAAAAATGTTAAAGAAAAAAGTTATATGGCACAATACATGTCATCTTTCTATGACCTTACTTTATTTGAAAATGCATCGATGCACTCGCTAGATGCAGTTTCACTTATTTTTTAAATGGAACTCTACATTTTTTTTATACCATTCGATTCCTTTCTTTATTCTTTGTAAAAAAGTATTAAGTGAAGATCATTGAAATATCAATAGTTTACGAAATATTTGAAGTTTTATATATTAGTAATGTATTTTATTACAATAAATGTTCGAATGTTCCTCCATTGCATTCTAAACATTTTCTAATGCGCTTTTTTACATTTTTCATTACATTTTTTTACGAATAATGGAATGTTCAATAGACGCAATGAACATACATATATTTCACTTCTTGGTTAGTGTTTATATTCGATAGTTGTGACGTTTTTATTTTAGGAATCTCACCGTGTTGAACTTGTTAACACGTCGACCTTCGTATTCAGTGTCCTTCCTACATATTGTATTATGTTTTCATATTTATGTCAGTTTATTTCGAACATCGAAATATGTAAGATCGATATTAGACGAGTATACAAATTTATTTCGTTTATATATACACATGCGTGTTTGTTGCTATGCAAATACTATACATATGTGTGCGAGTTGTGTAATACTTGTGAATGTGTATGTGTGTACAATCTACATTAAGTGTGAATTATTTTAAATATGAATTCATTTAAATTTTATTGAAGAAGAAAAAAATCATTTTTTTTTTTGGAGATAATTAATTAATCTTTATATTCTGAGAAGAGAAAGAGAGAGAGGCAAACACGTGAGAGAGTGTTCACCCTTTCACATTCGTAACTTTTGAAAGTATGTATAAGTATATATATATATGTATTTATGTCCTAACGAATGATCGGTTCCTTTCTATCACCCTGAAGGCATTTAAAAATGTTACTAATTAAATTTTTAGACAGTTTGATTTAATAAAAATTATTTCTTATGAAAGATCTCTCGAAGGATTTTGCTAGACATATTTTAAAATTGATCATATCTTTGATGATTTTAAATTTGGAATTTAATAGAGATCCCTTTTATATTTAAAGTCTTTCAATATATATATGTCTTTACTATTTTAATATATTATACAGGATGTCTAGAAAAATTAGAACTAAATTTATACTACGTATTACTTTACTTTACTTTACTTTACTTTACTTTAAATTCATATAAACTCATGTTCGTAAATTTATTATTTTTTATGTATTTTTTCTTACTATTAATTAAACATAAATTTGTTTATTCTCCTTTTTTTCTTTTCCATAGATTTATGCATAATTTAAGCGAATTTTTTTGTATGCACAAGCATATCTTCTTTATTTTTATTAACTTAGTTATTTAATTATTTTATTTAAGTATTTTAATTATTAACTAATTAATTATTTAATTTTTATTATTATATTATTTAGTTTCAATTTGTTATATTAGTATTTTTTAAATGTTTGTTACGTTTTTAGGTATTTCTTTTTCTTTTTTCAACCGTTAGTTTTACATAAAATTTGTTTCTCTCTCTCTCTCTCTCTTTTTCTCTTTTTTTTTTCTTTTTTTTTCTCATCGTTGATGAATACAGCTGTAGTCTTGGCTTCCGTTCATTCGCCTTCCCCTCCTACAATCAGTCTCTTTTCGCACGTGGCATTATTTCACCGGTAACCAGGTGTTCATTCTTTTTTTTTCTCTCTTTCTTTCCTTCCCTTTTCTTTGTCTTTTCTTTTTCTTTTTTTTTATTCCTTACTTCGTCCGGGATTATCAATGCACGGAAGTCGACGTGACGAGTTAGTCCAATTAAACGTATTCTTATTTAATTTCGTTAGATTTTTGCATACTTTTCCGGAAAATATTATGTAAAGTATTCTACTTGCACGAGAGCAGTTATCATTATAAATTATTATTAGTATAATTTGAATGAAATTGTATTTTTAAATGGAAAGAATGAAAAAGGTGTCCCAAAAGTTGATTTTGTCATGAAAAGAAAAATAAAAGAAAAAATGAATATTGATTTATGAATACAAATGAGATGTAATTTTATTTTGAATTACTATTTTCAATTACAGGAGCATTGCTATAAAACTATATCCGCCACTCCAGAAATATTTTATACCAAAAAACAACGATTTTTATAATTTTTTCATTTAGAAAGAGGATTTTGTTTTGTAGGATACTTTGATTAATTATTTTTGTTAAAAAGTTATTTTTATTATTTATACATAAAGGTATTAGGTGTGCATTGTAATTCTAGTCTAAAGACTACAACGTGCACCTTCGTGTAAATTAGGAAAAGTTCAAATTAAAGATATGCGTATAGACATATCGACTTTCTAGTACCATGAACTTTCATCCATTCTCGTTACTTTCCATCGATCATTTTCTCTCGTAGTTATTCAAATTCCAGCCCGAGTCGAATGTCAAGTCGAGTGAGATCGTATGTTGGATAGTAGATAGATTATTAACATAATGTGATTCGATATGTGAATTAGAGGGAAAAAATAAATAGATTCGATGTAATTAGATATTTTATACTTTGTTAGAATTTATTTATTTGTACCAGTTGTTCGGGAATCTTTCAGAAATGAAGAGCAATAAAAAGAAATAAAATTTAGGAAGCTAAAATTTGAAAATAATTTATTTTTTAATTATTTCAAGCGAGTTTTCAAAAAATTATCATCTTTATTTGTAATAAATATTGTTTTCCTTCTTTCAATTTTTATTTTATTCTATGATATATGTAAAATACAATTTTTGGACTTGTATTTTATTCTGTAAATTGTAGTCAAATTTTGGGTGTGCACTTAATGCATTTTTAGAAACAGTTTCACTTTTAATATTATTTATCTTGAAGAAAAATTGTTAACAATTGTACGTGTATCCAAATAACATTTAAATCTCAAAAGCTAATCTCGTGGTATTTGAATAATTAGTTGGAAAATAATTCGTACGATATACGATGAGTATTACGAACATTATATTGTTAGCAACGTTTTTCATTCATATCTAGCTTTTTTTTTAAGTAATTGGTTTTGCAATGAATACAGCAGATTTTTATTAAAAATTTATGAACCATGGGTTCCTGACCCCCTGTATTATACATATATAGAAACACCATGAAAAAGAAGAAGAAAAGACATTAGATTATTTCGATAAAAGGATTAAAAGTCATCGTATTCTAAGATCAAAGATTGAAAAGCTACGATAGCACCTTCCTCTCGTTAATTTACAAGAAACGTCTCACAATTAAGGACGGGAGCCAAAAATTGAATGGCTGCTTAGAGGCACCAGGATGAGAGTCGAGTTACATGAAACGTTGAAGATTCGAAAAAGTAACTCTTACCTTATGTTAGTAGAATCTTAGATGCCGTGAATGCTTCTCATCGTCGTAGTAACTTCGTCTTTGTATATATAAGGTGAACATTATATTACGTGATCATATTTTGATTATATTCAAATATATTATATAAATTACTTTACATCAAAATATCCTACTTTTAATAAATACTTATACTTTTATATATTTGTTTACCATGAAAGAATGAAATTGGAGTATGTTAAGATTCACATGGTGAAATGTCAACACATACCAATACGATGAAAAACCGAATATTTGGGTTTATTCTTATACATTAGTATTTTGTAATATAATATTATCATATACTAATGTGAATCTTCATTCTCCAATTACAGCTCTTCACACAATAACATATATATATTTATTTATTTATTCTTTTTTCATATTCTTTTAATTATAATATTTACATAAAAAAAAACCTAAATATGTCAAAAACGGATTGACTTTTCGATCTATATATTTGCCCCCCCCCCTCAAGACATTTTTTTAAATTACAACTAATAGTTCAACTTTAATGACCGCTCACACAACATGTGTGTGATAGCCGGAACATTGGACGTTATTTTATTTATAACTTTATATATATATATATTTTTTTTAAATTTATAAATATATATATATTTTAAATTATATATAAAATGAAATTTTTATTTTTTGTTTTATGTGTTAATTTTTTCGTGAATGACAATAAAGTTTTTTTTTAAATTAATTCTTGAAAAATATTATCGGGCCCCTTGACGACGTTTGACTGCGTACACGTGCGGCCATTAAAGTGTTAATATGCTCTATGGATTTTATAAATTATATATATTTTTTTTTACTGAACACCCTATATAAGTAACTATAGATAAACCTATGATTTTGTTGGCGATGTAGAGATGCCCCCTCTCCCCACATTAAAAGACTCGTCGTCACAGGTGAGGCCCAACTCCCACTACCTTCGTCGGGCCCCAACTCCTACTTCCTCTTTTTTCCTTCTGCTCTTCTTACTCTTTCTCCTAGATGGGAGGGGAGGGGTAGGAGAAATACAGAACGAAGAAGCCGAAGAACTCGCGTCCTCGCGAGTCTCAGAAGTCAACGGCGAACCGTGAAATCCACGTCTGCTCCGCTCGCGTATCTTCTCTCTTCTCTTATTTTATTTTATCTAATTTTTTCTCTCTCTTTCTTTTTGACGTACGTTTCTCTCGTTCAAAGCATTTGTTTCTCTCTCTCTCTCTCTCTCTTTCTCTCTCTCTCTCTTTCTTTCTTTCTTTTTTTTCTTTCATTCTCTTTCGGAGTGAAACGATTTTATTTCGTGACGACAAAGACTATACGACGATTTATAACTTTCGTTTTCGAGAAAAACACGCGAGATCTTGGTCGATCTATGGTGGTGAGTTCAAGGTCCAAGGATAATCATCCAAAGTGAGTGCATCGAACTCAACTACAACTCAACTACGACGTAGGATTCTAGAATAGTTGTTGTTGTTGTTGTTATTTTTCTTCTTTCTTTCTTCTTCTTCTTCTTCTTATTATTATTATTATTTTAGTTCTTATTCTCGTTTTTAAAAATAGTTTCATATAAAAAGATCGTGATTTTTGTTTGTGTTATTTCCAAAAATGTATTTAATCGGTTTTTTTTTTAAGCTTATTTTTAAGATGCGACAAGTTTTTTGATATATTCATCGATTACGATTCGTGAATTATTATTTACATTCGTGGATTCTTTTTTAATCTAATTAACGATGACAAGATAAGTTAATGTTTTACATTTTTTGTTTTGTTTTTGATATTATTCATATAAATTCCAAAATAAACATGAATTTTTAAAGTTTCATAGAATGATCGATCTTTCGTTTTACAGATAATCGATTTCTTTTTATCGTTTTCGTAACGATACTTTCATAAAATAGAAACTAATTTTTACGTTTACAGATAATCGATTTCTTTTAAAGATATTACCTAGTTAAAAAAAGATCTAGAAGAAAATAAAAAAAAAAAGATACTTTCTACAGTTGTATTAAACGAACAAAATTAATTTAATCCGTGATATATTATTCTTTTTAAAAAAAATTATTGTATGCGTAAAAAGGAAATTTGAACAAAAAAAAGAAAAAAAAAAAACAACAATTTAATTCGTAAAATACTTAAGTAGTACCTTCCAGAAGGTGGAAAGTTGATACGTGTGTGTTCAACGACTTCTTCACGCATCGTCTGC
The DNA here is from genome assembly GCF_001465965.1 of Polistes dominula. Next base: position 3,692,234 of record NW_015148974.1, on the reverse strand, counting down.
GACCCTTTTTTTCTTCGACTAATTGTAAAAAAGATTGAAGTTAGTGTGTTTGTGTGTGTTTATACGTGTAGAACACCGATATCAAGCTTACATACAAGATACGTATGTTGCTTCCGGTTTTGTAGGAGTGCACGAGAATTGGCCAAGTGTTAACGTTCGAGGTGCATCCGTAAGAACCGTGAGGCTGCTACCCTTCACTATCCTTTTTCCCCCCTCTTACCACCCCGTTCCTACCTACCACAAGTACAACCAGTCACGGATCGAGGATCATACCGCGAATATCGTGAAGCTTAATAAGAACGAACCATGCTGATACTTCCGGACATAAAGTTACAGGTAACTCGTTACTTGCTTACCTACCGTTAATTATTCCTTCTTACTTTACTTTACTTTACGTAAATATCTCTTTTTCTTCTTTGCTACTTTTTCTTCTTCTTTTTTAATTTTTTTTATTCTTGCATGAGATAAAACCGTGTTATTCCGTGCGTGGAAACGTTTGAACGTTCGAAATCGTTGCACGCTATTTTTTTAAAAGTGTTAGTGTCGATCTTGATCGTTTGATCGAAGGAAAATTGGAAACGTGTTTTCTACCTGTATCTATAGTGTAAATTATATAAAATTTGTATATGCGTACTATTGTTACGGCAGTACGATGTGAAAATAAAGAAAGTTGATTAAATACATTTCTTTCTTTGGAGAATGTTATTTTAATATAGAACAAATATTGTCAATATTTAACTTTGCTTGTGTTGTTTTTTAATAGTATGGTTTATTGTATTTTCAAACTTTTTAAAGTAAAATTGTTGGTTTTTTCTTGTATAGTTGTTAACGATATAAAAATAAATCAATTCGATTTTGAAGACCTTTAAACTTTGGAATAAAAGTTGATTTATAAAAAGATTTGTTATAGAAATGAAATTCACATCATATTTTCAATTTAATTATCTAAAATTTGAAAAGTTATTAATTATAGTGTGTGAGAAGTTCTGTATATATCATGAGTGTGAGAGTGTATAAGTATGAGTTAGCAATTGTATAAGATTTCAGGATATAATTAGAATAGAAAGAATACATAGTCTATGTTATTTGATAGAAAGTTATTATGACAGATAGAAAGAAATAGTGAGTGTGTGTGAGATTCAAAATTCAACAAGAAACAAATGATTTTTTATTAACATAAAAAAAATCAGTCTTCTCTTCTCTGCATCAATCATCAGCAATTAATAATATGAATTATTTCAAGTATTAAAGTGTATAGTAAATCTTTAAATGAACATTCGAATAAAATGTTTTACCTTTTTTTTATTTCGATTTTTTGTTCTCACGTGAAAAAAATGTGAAAAATTATAAACGTACTATTTCTTACGGGGATGAAATCGACTTTAGTATTGCATCGTGTAGAATAATAGTCCTCGCATACCTTGATGCGTTTCCTGTCGAACGACGTAGGTAGAGACTACGACGAAGTTATACGTCGGGAGAGAAAGAGAGAGGTAACATCAACAGAGTATGGAGGATGAGTATATATCCAGCATGGCATTCTAAAGTAGTAACAACGATTGCCTACCCATCGCTCCAGGCATACCAAACTTGTAATATCGTATTATTTCTATGGCTCACGAACTTTTGCTTATTACGTTTTCCTTTTAAAAATATTTATTTTATTACTCTGAGATATTTATTATATTAAAAATTATTTCTCTTATAAATGTTACAATCTCATTTTTCAAATATAAAGTATATTTAAGTATTTTTATATAATTTATTAATTATTTCTAATCATTAATATATATATTAATTATATCGTAATTAATTATATTATATATATATAATTATAATATATAATATATAATATATAATTTTATTTAAAATTATTTTATATTATTTTATATTTATATATAATATAATATATAAATTTTATTAATATATTATAATGTATTATATATTATTAATTAAATCGTTTTTTTTTAATATAAATAATTTCATTTTACTCATTATCACATATATTATAAATATTATAAAAATAGTTGGATGATTAATAAGTATGAAAAATATTTTAAGTAGATACAACGTAAATTTATTAATGCATACATAATACTTATATGCATACTTAGATATATGCTGATATGTTTCATTGAGGTTCTGTTTAAACGAGTTTGCGTAGGTTTTTTCCTTTTTTTTTTTATTACTTTCTTCGCTTATACGTTTATTGCAACTTTTCGTAATCGATTATTCTACAATCGAACTTACTTAGCAACAATTGTCAGTAAAAACCTCGACTTCGTTACATTAATTAAAAGACATACCCTACTACTTCATTAATAAAACATTACTAAACCGGTGTCATCTCTAGGGAATAACAATGAAACAATTTATAAATAGACATTTATGGTATTAGAACTTTTTTTTATGAAATCCTTTATTAAACGAAAGAGTAATCATTGTGGTAAATACGATTCTTCTTCTTCTTCTTACTCTCGTACTTTCACCTTTTTCCAAATTGTACGATCACGCGAGAGAAAGAAACACATAGAGGGGATAATCACTCTCCTTGAACGATGCAATCAAAGTAACCTCGAGAGAAAGAGAGATTCTCCTTTCGTTCACGCGTTGGTCCATGGTGTGTACGCGTACAAAATAAAGGAAATTCTCATAACCCAATTAGAAAGCCAAAGAATTACGAATTAATTTAGTTATTGTGATTCGTGAGATCATATACACGCTTTAATTCGTTCTATCAAACGTTTTCTTTTTTCTTTTTTATTTCTTTTTCTTATTTTTTTTCATATACAGTTTATTCCAAAAGGTCAAGGTCGAATTTACGTTGTATTAAATAAATGTTAAATAAAATTTAATAAATGTAATAAATGTTTATTTTTTGATCATTTTGATCAAAAAATGATCAAAACCAAAAGCCCTTTTAAATTTAATTTAAATTTAATTATTTTATTATTAATTATATAATATTATCATTATTATTATATAATTAAAAATTAGATTATATTATTATTTATATTAAAATTACTTAAAAAAATAAATAAATATTAAAATGAAAAAGACACCATCCAATATTTATTAAAGAAATTTCTCGGTAATTTGTGAATTTCTTTGTAGATACAAGTTTTTTAACACTTATATTAGTCTCATTATCATACATCTAACTATTGTCACTATATACGTATATCTATATTTATATGATAGTAGGGAGTGCGTGTGAAAAAGGATACTTTCGTCGAGTCGACACACTTATGTTAGTATTTAACTGAAATTCAATAAAATTGTTATTAAATCTCGATTTTGTGTTAAGGATTGACCTAGGAATTTCTTAATGTCAAAGTACTCCTTAAAAGATTAATAACTATCTACATCTGACAAGAGTTAGTTTTAAAAACCGTTATTCAAGCACTCGGATTCCTTTTAGCAATCGAGTCGAGTTTATGTCTTTCTTTTCTTTAAAAAAGAATGAAAAAAAAAAAAAGAATTAAATATAAGAAATAAAAAAGAAAGGTAAATGTAAGATACATTCTAAAACAACTTCAATCGTCCTAAGCTCTTGCAATTACAAAAAAGGGATTGAAACATTAACCTTGATGATCATCCAAGCGTCGAAATAGTCGCACATGTCTAGACCGGATCCGGTCACTTGGTTACTTCTCAATCATTTGAGGAAATTCTTTCGATGAAATCATTTCCTTTGTTGAGATAAATGCGATAATTGTCTATAATTATCTCTTATCAATTCTCGTTATGATGACATAATTTTCCTTGTAATTCGAACGTATCAAAAGGGGATCGATCATATCGTTAACGTGAAATAATAATAATAGATATTAACATTTAAATTTAATTAACCCTTAAATGAGATCACAAGTGTAAAATCATAATATACATATATGTATATATATATATATAATAATAATAATTTGAATTGTAATTTCATTTACAGGATAATTATTTGTAAGAAGTATTATTCGTTTAATATTATAATAGAAATGATGATAATGTTGTTTAATATATTATTATTTTATTAAATAATTTAAATTTATTAATTTTTATTATTAAATTAATATTTATTATTTATTTTTTTATTCATTATTTATTTATTTTATTTATTATTATATATTTTTTTATTTATTAATTAAATTATTTAAATTTCAATATTTTCATTCATAATTAGTTATATTACATATTTATCAAAATAATAATATATTCAGATTACATTTGCATAAATATAATATAATTTTCTTTATTTGTTATAATAATATTACTATACCATGTGTTATTTTCTTTCTATTTCCATTACATTCGTATATTTGCAATAATTACGACGAATGACACCAATTCGAGTACACATAATAAATGTTCAATTTTGTTTCTTGTTTTTGTTGATCTATTCCCTATTTCTCATATCGATAAGATGTTTTTCTTAAAGAGTTACTTCGTCATCATTGAGGAAAAACGAGTTTGAACGTGTGAGAAAAGAAAAGAAAAGAAAAGAAATGAAAAGAAATGAAAAAAGAAAGAAAATAAAAAACGAAATGGCGTGGCGCGAACGGAGAGAAACGTGGACGCACCCTATTTCCTGTATGTCGGATCGTCTGCTGCCTATCAGTGGCTTTCAAAGGGGATGGTGGGGGCTTTGAGAGTGGGATACCGTTACTGGCCCCCTTCTCCGTATTCCACTAAAGATCTTGTCGTCTTTCATTCTCCTTCATTTCTCCCCCCTTTCCCCCTTCCCTCATTTCCTCCCTCTCTTCCTTCCCCTCTTCCTCTTTCTCCTCATTTTCTTTTTATTTTTCTTGTAATTCTCGATGAGACTCCTCCTGGACCGCAAGACCAATTCCATGTTCTCGCAAGACGTGTCCTCTAAGACACGGACTAAACAACTGTCAAGATTCACCTTTCTCGAGAATCTTGATCATCATCATCATCATCATCATCATCGTCGTCGTTGTTCTATAAAAACAAACTTTTTCGAGAAGAGAATAGATAGGGGAGTAGGGGGAGTTAACACAGGACACGGATTTTCTCCTCTTAAATAGCGTACTTGTTAATTGTGAAATCGTGTTTTCATATTTTTACTCGATAAAATAGAGATCTTTGGTTTTTATCAATATTTGAAGAGGTATTATCGTTAAAAAATTAGATCTTTTTTTTTTGTCGAACGAATACTTTGTAATATTGTTTGAGTGGTCCCCAAAAAGTTTGTACATACATTGATAAATATATATATTCTATTTATGAACTTATGTTATTGTTAACATTATGACGTCCGGTGGCTCCACGTTGGTACCATGCGAAAACTATCGGGTAAGTGCCGATGGCTCCACGTTGATGCCACGCAAAAACTTTTGGGTAAGTGCTGGTGGCTCCACGTTGGTGCTGTTCGGAGCTTGCACGATATATATATATATAAAATATATAAAAATCTAGATTAGACGTGCGAACGGTATAGTGTTAACACTAAACCAATCGACATTTCATGTATACACATATCTTAATATTGTATGAGATTTTTTCTAATTGGATAATGAATAAACTATTATTTTATTTTTTTTTTTTTATTAAAAAATGAATAATGTAAATTTTATGCTTCTTCATCGTATTTGTATAAATAACAGAATGCGGTCATTTGACATCACGTGGGTAAGAGTTTAGTGTTAATACATGCAAAACTAATAAAATACTATAGGTTAGTATACTAACCTGTTTTATTGGTTTAACCTGTTAAAGTATGAAGAAAGAGATTTTCTAAAAATGCCTAGGGTGATTCACATAATATTTCATCATTTCATGAATTAATCAAATTATACAGTTTAATAGGTTACATATACAAATATTTGTATAGTCATTTTCTATCAGTTTTATTATTATCCAAACGGAAGAGGAGAAGGAGGAGGAAGAGCAAGAAGGGGGAGAGGGATTGAGGTTGAGTACTTTTTGCTACAAAACTTACTTTCTTGATTATCTATTTGTACATTTGTACATACTTGATTAATTATGTACGCTTTATTTTCTTTTTATATATAAAACATGGATAGTAATCTTCGAATTATTCTATAATAATACATTATTCAGCAAAATTATCTTTAAAGAGAGGGATGGTGTTAAATAATTAATTATAATTTATTATATATAAAGAAAATAAAAATATACAGGACAAGAAGCTCATTTAGATTAAAAATTTAAATATTAAAACAAATAATTTACCTTGACATTCGTCAAGATAAAATAAATAAAGATTTTCTATAAAGATTATAATGATAATTGTATCATATTGTATCATACATAAATTATTGCAAGTGATTTGTTTTTATCATAGTAATTTGTCAAAGCAATTTCATTACCAGTTCGTCGACAAGCAAGAAATGTGACACAAAATATAAGTGTGTATATATATATGTATACATGATGAAAGGTATCGATTATATCAGTTACGTGTTTCTTCCTGATTATGCGACTTAATTACTTCCATCCTCCGTCCGGTAGCTTTTTATCTTTTTCATACGTAATAAAATATATAATATACTTATATACATAATATTGCATTCGTTTCTGGTACATCTTAAATTCACGAATAATCAAAATTCTAATAATTTATATATTTCTTTTTAAATATAGATACATATGTATGTTAATTATATGTTAATATTATTTTCGAGATAAAATATGCACATATATTTATATTTTCGATATATACTGCGTGTCCAAATAAGGTTGGTACCAAATTTATAGTAGGTTATTATTCAGGTCATAATAGGTGAAGAAAAAAAAAGAATTCATGTATAAATAGTTATGTTCGAAAATGATTTATTATGCAAGAAATATAATCATACATATACACATATAGATATTTACGGAGAAAAATTGGTGTTTGAGAGAAAATGAGTTTAAAGGGCCACACACCAATCGGTGTTGAAAGATTTTATTTGAAGGTTTCCCGGCGTCTTTGTGTCGCCTCGTTGACGGCGTACGACACTTGAAACGAGAAAGAATCGGTTTTATTCTCCCCACCACATTGTCTCTCTAAAGTTTCTCTCCTTTCACCGAGTATCGGTTGGGTCCATGGGTCCCATACATCGGCCACGTCTCGGCAGTTGTTAAAACGGTGCAACGGTAGACGGACTCGAGAGAGAAAAATCGTGTGACACATATTCGGAAATATGCACAGACAAAATATTACATCGGGTGTTATTATTACTTCCTTCCGAGAAACGAATATTTAATTAGCATTTTTTTATTGTTTTTTTTTTTTTTTTTACCGAACGGAATTAGTTCAATAATCGCACGAAGAGAAAATTGTGAAATTATAGTAAGGTTTAATATGAAGGTTCTTGTCTTACAGATATTCGAGAGTGATTCTCTTTCTTTCTTCTTTTTTTTTTCATTCATATCGAACCGGTGAATTTTTTTTGGTGATACTTGACATCCTTTTGCAATTATATGCATATGGTATACATAGGGTGTTTTAAAATTTGTTAATAATAATGTTTGATGAAGAAAGTGTTGTTACGATAATGCATATGATTATGTTTTTTTTTCTCATTTTTGTGAATGATATTTTATATGTAAAGTATTTTAACGAATCGATTATTATTGTAAAAAAATAAAGAGAAAATATAATAAATTATCGATACTGTTCTATTTTCATTTTTAAATTGTTAAGTTTTAGGTATGACAAAAACCTGAACCTTCAATTTTAGAACACCCTATATATATATAAATATCTGTACATGATTATGAAAGTGGTAAAAGTATTATATATATATATTTTTTTTTTTTTAAATTATATATAATCAGATATATCAATATGAAACAAAATAATATTCACCTTATGTATCTGTATTTAATATTTAAACTACTTTCGTAATCATTGTACCACGCAAATGGTACAAATTTAAAAAGTATAAATTTGAACACAGAAAAAAAAATCGAAACTTAGTTTCCTTCCTTTCTATTATAATTAATGAGTTTGCAGTGATCGTAGGTACACTGTCACTTTCGTGTCCTTGAGAATAGTAAGCATTGCACAATTACCCAACTAAAAGATACAAAGTGAAAGAAATCAGAACTGGAAACAGCTGTATCTTTAATCTCGCACCTCTCAAAATAACTAAGCTGCTTCTGTAGATCGACGAAAACAGTTATTCGCGCTAACTATACCGTTCTTGTTTGCGTGGAAAAGGAATTAAGGATACATCGAACGAAACACGTAGATGAGGTTTAATCTTTGCAATTAAGTAGCCTTTCTATATTACGTTTTGCTTCGTGTATCACGATAGCAGTTTAATTTCGTTTGCCCTAATGAACCTCGTAATCTCGGTAATGAATAACTGGATATTTTTAAATGCCACTTATTCTGCATAACGACGATGAATTCTGAAAGGTCACACGAAATTTTATGATCTCTAACGTTGAGATTAAAAAAAGCGTGTCTGTTTTTATGTTACTCCTTTTTTAAATTTTTATTTTTATTATATACAAAACAAAAACGATAATTGAATATTACAAATATATAGAACTTAACCTTCAATTTTAAAACGTACTATACATATTTGTTGATAATATTATAGAGTATTATTATAAACCCTTTTATATATATATATATATAAACAAAACTAAAAGATTGATATAATTTTTGTATATTTTTTAAACATTATATAAAGACATTTCGTTTTGTTTTAATTTGAAATTGGAATTCGCGGGAAAAATATGATTAGCGTAGATGATCGGTAATGCAGAAAACGTTATTACCAATGTGACCTTGCAAGAAAAAAAAACAACAATTTATAATAAAAATGAAATGACTTTGATCATAAATCGTTGAATAGATTAAAATCTCGCTAAAAGAAGAATAAAAAAAAAGAAGAAAACAAAAATAATGTATATAAGATGGAATCGTTTATAAGGTCGATCGCATTGCACATTTCTAACGGACAATTTTTCTTTACAACGTTTTAATTAAATTGAAATGAATTATTATTTTACGAGACAAAAGGTATGAGAAACGATCGTCACGGTTAAGAGCCAACCTCGATCTTTTTCATTGTTAACAAGATTACGAACGCGTGCTTCGTGTATATATATATATATATATATATATATATATATATATATATATATATATATATATACACTTCTTATATATATATATTCCAACCGATCATTATTATTCAATTTTAACGGCAATCGCACGATATAGTTCTCCCAGTTGTGGCTTCCGCACAGGTTGTTAACGAAACAGTTACGCTATTCTACCTTCGGGGAGAGAACGATGTTGATGTTGATGATGAAGAAGAAGAAGTATAGTAGTAGTAGTAGTAGTATTTAGTATTAGAAATAGTAATAGTGCTTCTCTAGGTGCGTGTTACGGTAGATTTAACGCTCGATTGTAATCGATTCTATTTTACTATTTTACAACGAGTCGTTTAAAATAATCCTTGAACAATTTAAAAACGTTTAGCTTGACGAACAAATGATGGATAGTGGGGGGTTTGATGATTGAATACGCTTATGTTAGATATTTTTCGATCCTTATACTCGTCAAGTATGATCGTTTGATTTATTTGAAAAAAATTAATGGTTCGAGTTTCATGATTCGATTCGATTCGTTTCGTTTTGATTCGATTCGATTCGATTCAATAGGATTTATCATCGCGAACTTACGGTATCAATTTTCGTTCCGCTTCGAGCGAATGCTCGTCCCCAAAATCCTTCGATCTGAGTATTATGTTTCTGTTTTTTTTTTTATTCATTTTTGGTTTGTTTTTCATGTAATTATTATTCTTATATAAAAAAAAATTTTATGATATCGACGTAATCGAAAGATGATCTTTGATATAAAAAAATATGTTTGAAATATTTTTTGAACTAAAAAAGAAAGTAATTATACGAATCTTTGAATTTGTTTGTTTGTTAAGTCTTATTTTATGTTTCGGAATTTTAATTGCTTATTTAGCAAATAGGAAGATAATTTTATATAATCTAATTTGAAATATATATATATATATATATATATATATATATATATATATATATTAGGTCTACTGGAAAATTCTGTCGATTTTTAAAATAAAATAAAATAATAAATTATTCATTTAATTACTTTTGAACTCTTGCCAACATGGTTGCAATTTATATATTCCATTTTAAGAAATGGGGCCTTATCCCTAGTGACGAAAAATTGAACTAGTGTTTGTTTGAACGTACAAAATTTTCCGATAGACCTAATATTAGGTGGTTCGGAAAGTCGTTTCGTTTTTCTTTTGTAAAAATGAAGATAATTTTTACTTCGAGGTTAAATCTAAACCTTTTAAGTGGTCATAAATAGTTGAATTTGATAAATTTAATCTCTCATCGATTTCATATGTTATTATTTGTCGGTTTGCATCAACTAATGCCATTATTGCGTCGTCAGCAACAAACGAAACGACTTTCCGAACAACCTAATATATATTGATTTATTTTCTAAAACAAACAAAAAAGTAAAAAAATGTTGGAATTCATTTTTTTTGGGTCAAGTTTTTTATTAAAAAAAATTATCATTATTCAAATATCATTGAAATGAAATTGAAAGCAGCTTTTAATAAATTAAAAATAAAATTTAATAAATTACATTGTGTGTGCTTCAATATTGCTAGAATATTTTGTCGTTATTAAAATTCCTTTTGAAAATCAAATGAAATCAGTTTAATTTTATATGAAAGAACATTATAGAAAGAAATTTAAATAAATTCATTATAGCTCGTTGAACTTAGCTTTTTATTAACTATTAAATAGTAATATCGATAAGGAATTTGCATAATCGATTTCATTTCAAAATTGTACGGATACGGAAGAAAAAGGAGAAAAAGTGGTAAATTGAGTGAAAATGAAGGAATAAAGAAGCCTGTGTTGTAGTATTACTATTACTATTATATTACTACTACTACCTACTAGTACTACTATCATATTGGCAATAGTTTAATCAGACTGGAACGGAATTATGGTAACGAAGTCGCGCTTCTACGAGTAACCTCGTATACCAAGGAATTATTACGTGCAAATGTAGAAAGAAAAACAGAAAAAATCCATCTTCGTCCTCCATACGTAATAGTAAAGCTCACAACGTGAAGAAAGAAATATTTCTTGTAACGAAGAAACGTATTACCTTCCAAGTAATGATTTACTGTATATTTATTTAACAATTCTTCTCATTGCAGTTTACAACGTTTATACTTTTATTGATATAAATTTTGAGAATGATAATATTAAATATTATTTATATATATAAATTAATTCTAGTACAATATATATCAATTTAAATATTATTATAAAAATATTTAATATGATCAGATGTGATATAAATCATTTAATTAAATTAGCATATTTTTATTATCTTCATTTACTTTTGATAAAAACATATATCTATGATAATGAATATGCTTGTTGCGAAAAAATAAATATAATATTTATCAAAAAACATAAACTAATTGTAAGACAAATTAATGTTCATTTTATTAAATATTTACTCAAAATGAATTATATCAATCTTAAAATTTTCATGAAATAATTAAAAGAAAATTTATACAAATATAAACGTATCATAAATTTTATAATTACAGTTGTTCAAAATAACACAATTAGCATTATAGATCGTAAATAATTTCAAATATAACATGGCAAGTATTTGAAACGTGAAAAATGTTGAACGAATAAAAAAGATTATTTTACCGTTTGATACATTTGACGAGAGTCTTGTTATCGCTATCGTATTTCTAACGAATCGATAAGCTTTTAATTGCAAAACATAATCGAAACTTGTTTAAAATTCGTTCTGGGGAGAGAAAGAGAGAGAGAGAGAGATAAGTTTGGATACTTGCTTTTACCAAAATAGAAATTTTCGAAAGTAAACAACAAATGTAATAGTAACTTAATTTAACGAATGGAACGTTGAAGTAAATAAATTCAATCGAAACGAGTAATGCAAATGATACGCGTTATTTATTCTTCGTTCGTTCGTTCATTTGTACGGGCCCAACCCTGATCGATCTAGCGATACTTTTACGCTCCTTTTCCTGTTCCCAGCGGATTTGAAAGGGCATACGGGCAAGTCACTTCAAAAGAGCATTTTACATTCGAATATACGTTGAAATTCCATTCTCTAGAAGTAAAATGAAATATCTTTTTGACTTTTTATTTCTTTTCTTTACCTTCAATTGTTAAACATCATCTTTTGTCTCAAACGATTTATATAAAAATGTTTCTCAAATTAACAGTCTAGACGTTAGATTATCAAAATCAAACAACGCGAGCATGGTTAGTTAAATGAATGAGTGACCCATTCAGAAAAAAGAAAAACAAAAACCATGTACTGTTGAGTGGTACTAAATAGAGGAGATTTCTTTGATAGTATTGAAGATGTGTGAGAAAGTTATATGCAGAGAAGTTACTAAAATCTGTCAAAGGAAGAATATAAAAAGACACATTTAATTAATTAAATAAATAAATGAAAAAAATCACCAATGCGGTTAAGTTCAATTTGATATTTTCTGATTTTTTATGAATTTTAATAAAATAAAAAAATACTGTATTTTAAATTATTTAAGAATATGTACTTGTTGCTTCGTTTTTTTTTATATTTCTTTCAGTTACCAAAAGATGATAGTTCTAAAATTTTTAAATTTAATTAAGTTTTATTCCAATACATACTTATGTTTTTGTTTGTACATTCTATCTTGTTTGGTTGCAAAGCCTACCATTTTGAAAAAAGACTCTTTATATACATAATATAGTATATAAATAATATTATATCTGCTATTCTAATTAAATTAAATAACCCAAAATTTAAAGAAACTAATCTATTAAATAACATTAATTTTCTCAATTTTAATTTTCTGGACTTAACCAAATTGGCTTCCGAATTAATATAATAAATATGAAAATATAAATATATAATATATAATATAGGAAATATAACAATATAAATATTAAAATTAATATAATTTTGTAATAAATTTTATAAACAAAAAAAGAAATAAAATACAGTTATTCGATTACAATTTACAATTCAATGTGTTACTATGATAGTTAATATTTTTGATATAACTTTTCAATACGAAAAATATGTAAACGTTGTATACGTAATACAATAAATTGTTAGAAAGAGAATCACTTCGTCTGACAGTGAGACGCAATTTTAACGTTAACAATAAATTTTCAGATTAACTCGAATCACACATGATAAAAAAAAAAAAGAAAAATTGTCTTACAATCTGTTGAAAGAAACGTCGCGTCATTTGTGGAAAACGGTTCTCTTATAAACCGTACCGTTCGTCCATTTATGGAGAAGGATATACATATACCATATTTTGATTATTAAATGCGAATGAAATTACACGAAGGAGTTCGATGACGCGTTACTCAAGTTAACATGCTCAAGTGGGTACATTATTCGCCGTTACCGAAAAATCATACTACCGTGACGACGTCGTTGAAGAATGACGAAAAGGATGATAGATCATCGTCTACGAACGAACGGGAAAATGAAAATGTTCATTCTAATATTTTGTCGCGTTCGATGAAATTACAAACGACAAACGAAGAGAATCAATTATCGGAATGCACTGTCAAATATTTAGGGGTAAGAAATTATCATAAAAAAAGATAAAGATTTGATTTAAAAAAAAAATTATTGATAGGTACTTGCTAATGGGGTTTTTCTTTTTAAATTAAATTTTTTTTTTAATTTAAATTTTATATTTTAACGATTTATTTTTTTCTTTTCGTTAAGTTTTTTGTTTTTTTTAATGTAAAGGAATAAGAAATATTTGATAATCTTACTGTGTTTTTTGAGAAATCATTTACAAATGAAATAGAAAAAATAAAAAAATTGGTAAAAGGAAAGGATAATAATTTATTTTAACAAATAAATTATAAAAATAAACATTTATAATAAATAAATAATAAAATAAAATTTATTTTTTTCCTTTTTCATTCATTTTTTAATTAAATACCCCATAATAGTTAATAGAAATATTAAAGAACAATATGCAATATATTTAAAAATAAAAATTTATTATATAAAAAAAAAACAATAAGAAATACTTTAGATACTTTCTTCATTTATTTTGAATTATTTTATATTTATATTATCATATGGGAATTATTAAAATTATAAGCTCTACCACAAATATATATATATATCTGATTTTTTAAGAAATCGTATAATTTTATTAAGCAAAAAAAAAAAATAATATAATTAACGACAAAATATCAGCTTGGATAAAACGAGCTCTCGAAATTAGTCGCGCAACGGTGTAATCGAATAAATGATGGTAAATTGTTAGTCGAGGTACAATGACACGATGTGGCAATTCATAGAAAACAATTTAACTGGAGAAGCTTCGATCACGTATAAAGTTGGGCGTAAGCCAGACGTCACGTTACTGCACATCCTCTTGCATCATACGAGAATTTCAATGTATATGAAGCCTTGTTCTACGTAAATTGCGTTAGAAACGTACGAATAATGTTTTATAGACAATGAATGTTATTATACATAGTGTACAAAAAGTTTGAAAAGTATTAATGACAATGAAATTCAAATAAATGAAAAACAAAGTATATATATACTTATATTTCTAAAAATATTTTATTTAATTACAAAGATTAAATTAAAATTAAATTAAATTTAAATTAAATTAAAAGTAAAAAATTTAATTAAATAGAAATAAAAATATATATTATAAATCGTCATTAATTGCCCTGATAATCCTGTAATTAGTATTTTTGGTTTTTTATAAAACTTACTAACCAAATTTTTTTGTGTTACAAATATATTATCTTACATTATTTGTTAAACTATAATTCATTTCGACTACGTATCTACTACAAATTTATTATATACCTATATGTTATAATAATTATTTTGTGCCTATTTATTAGCGTAACATTTTGTTAATTTTTGCATTGTCATATTTTTTTTTAGGGGTCCGATCCAAGGGTCGCGACATGCAGAGGAAAATTGCAGAATAAACGAAGCAAATTGAATCAGGAGATCAATAAGGAACTTCGATTACGCGCAGGTGCAGAAAATCTTTTCAAGTGAGTTAACGATATTTGAAAAAAAGTAAAAAAATAATTTTTTTTATTTTGATCATAATCATATGATATGATTATTTTATGAAATTTTGTAATACGTTATTACAGGGCAACGACAAATAGAAAACTCAAAGAAACCGTAGCTTTGGAATTGAGCTTTGTTAATTCAAACTTACAACTGCTGAAAGAACAGTTGGCTGAACTTAATAGCTCGGTTGAGCTCTATCAGAATGTCGATGGGTTAGTTTTTCCTATTATTTTTATTCCTATTAATTATATTTGAAAATATTGCATATATATAATAATAACATAAATATTATACATTTGCAGAGAGGATCCTGTAATGCCAATGATACCACTTGGTTTAAAGGAGACCAAGGATATAGATTTTCGTGATCCGTTCAAAGTAAGTATTTAACATAATAATTTTAATTTAATGTTACAACATTAATTCGTATCGGTTATTAAATAATAGTAAATTAAATCAAAGTACTAAGTTTTCTTATAATATATTTTAAATTATAATTATTTATATTAAAATAAGAATTTTTCTTTAATTTTGTTTACTGTCATAACTGACGACAAATGAAATTAATAATCACAGATGAATATTTTCATTATTCGAGCGGAGGTACTTCAGGATTATCAATAAAATTGTTAGACATGACTTTTTCTTTGGATCGATCTTCCGTTAACTTTTTGTTAACTTTTGTCTTCGAATTTAGACATATTTTGGAAAAATCAAGTTCATCGTTTTTAGGTGGCCCAATTTCGAGATATTCTCTCGTAGATGTGAATGGTCGATTCTTTATACTGATGACGGCTTTACCTCCTCCTTTACTCGTAGGTTGTTTATTATTTTTTGCGATATTTGAAGTAAACGTTTGATGTTGTATCATCATCATGGGATTTAAACGAGGCATCGTTATAACCAAACTACCAGTCGTTACATTTCGTTTTGCGTTACTCTTATCGACGAGAATCTCGCATGGTAATGTTAGTTGCAAAATTTTACCCTTTATCGTCACTCTCACGTAAGTTGGTTGAATGTCGACATCGATGTACGAGGTATCGAGGTATCTGCAATTTTGTTTTCAAATAACAAACTTATCTTGCAATTATTATAATCATTTTAATATACGTTTGCTATATTACGATTTAGTTGAAAAATTCGCTGTTTCTTGCATATCGTTAAATACAACGGCGGATATTTTTTTTTTAATGTTTTTAACATGAATGAATAACAAATACTTATGAAACTTTATGATATGTATATCTACAATTTATTTGAAATTTTTACGTTTCATATCGAATTATTAATCTATGGGATACGAGACTATGTATACGGAATTTCACAGATGATCTATTTTCATGTTTTAATATAAATATTGTTGATTCTAAGCAAATATATTTTACAAAGTTATCATATTGTAAATAATATTGATGTTGGAGTTATTCTTATCTTATCTACAAATATTGAAGAAACTATTGAACTCATACGTATTCTTTTTTTTTTTTTTAAATAGAACGTATTATGTTTTTACTACTGAAATGAAGCGTTGTTATTAGCTTCTTGGAATAGCAGTTAAATAACATTTATGTTTTTTTTATTCAATAGTTTTATTTTTTATTGAACATTTAATGGGTAGTACGGATTTTATATTTTAATAGGAACAACGAAAAAAATTTTGTACTTATTAGAAATTGTTACGAAAAGGAACAGTCGACTTGAACATGTTTATACACATGTGTGTATATATCTGTTTTATAGATCTGTTTTAAACAGCTGAATAAATTGATTTAAAATTTATACAGCGTAAATAAGAGTAATAGTCACTTAGATCTACGAATAATTTTGATTTAATCCGATTATGAATTTTAAAAATAATAAGAATTGCAAAAGTTCAAAAATTTAATTAAAATCATATACGCGTGATAAAAAAAAAGTATTTCAACTTTTCAGAAATACTTAAAGCAGTATATTAAACTATATCGGTCCTACTTATAACAAAAAAGAAATTTTGTTTACCTGTAAACTCCAACATCTAGGATCACGTTATTTGGATCATCTTCGTCGTTCAATGTAAATGGTACTTTTGGATGATTCATGTTGTAAGGCTTGCCACTTGGGCTGAACAATTTTGGCACAAATTTATGTGCTTTTGTTTTTTCGTTTTCCAAATGTTCATGTTTCTTTTTTTCCGATTTTAACGAATGCTCTGCAATCGCAACTCGATCTTCTGGTGTGTGATAACTCGTTTGTTTCCAAAATTTTTCATTTTCCATTTCTTCCTCTTCCTTCAGTGATTAATTTAAAATTTTACAAAAAAATAATTAAAGATCAACTATAACAAAAAAATAGTAACTATTTGCATTTGGGAGGGATCGTTAATAATTCAAATATAGAAATACTTCGAAGATGTTAATTTAAAACTTTTTAAACATATCGTACTATGGTATATCACAAATGAAACATTGTATTACGATTTTAAGCATGCAAACAGTTAAAAAAGTAAAATTGCAAGATTCATCGTCAAGTAAAATCAACATAGTATAAAAGTTTAGTTAAATTCTTATTACAAATTGTCATCTTATGTTTGTTTTCTCTTATCGTAATGATAAATAATTGTTATTCATAATTGTCCAATTATTGAAAGTAGATATAAAAATAATTTTCTAATAAAAAAGTGTTAAAACTTACGTCTTCCTTTATTTCCTTAATTTTAATTTCTTCTTTTTCACGATGTCGTCTTATTTGAGCATCTCTTATCTTTTTGTAATTCTCATAACCTCTGATAATGTCTCCCTTTACTTTAGCGTATACTTGCAAAGCTTTTATTCGTTCTGATCTTAAAATTTCAACCATGTCAAGTTCTTTCAATTGAGGTAACGTTGAAATGACATATTCCCTGTATCCTTCGTAATCCGTACACGGATTTCCTGTCAGCATCAGCTGTTCCAAATTCTCGTTATATCTGGGACACCATAAACATTTCGTCTTTTTGAATATTTCCTAAAGTATTTCAATCGAAGATAATAAATACATTACTTTTTTTTTCATTAATATTCTCATCTTTTCGTTCATATTAAAAATAAATTGAATACCTTAAAGTTTTGACACTTCTTAAGTCTCCTATAAAATTTATAGTAAGATCCAACTTCTTCAAACTTTCTAAACCCTGTAAGTTCTCGATAACTTCGATATTGTTCAATGCAAGATTTAAATATTCCAATCTTTTCAACATATTGAGATTCTCGATTTTCGGTATAATGTTGTATTGAAGAAGTAAAATTTTTAAGTTTCTGCAAACTTTATTTATTAGCTCGATTTTATCGATGTTTTCCTGATGCAACGATATTTCTTCCAGAGTTGATATCTCTCCCTCGTTATGCTCTGAACGTTTACGTAACAATTCCATAGTGATTCGTACCATTTTGTAAAATATTATATTTCTTTTCTGTAGTTTTATAAAGAAAAAAACATAACTTTTTCGTAAAACGTTAGTGAAACACTACTGTTATCACACTTTGTTTTGGTTGCTATGTAAATATCGATTTAATAAAATCCTACTACCGATTGGTCGTCTTTTAATCAATTTAAATTCTTATTAACATTTTTATACACTTGAAACATTATTTAATATGAATTTATGTTTTAGGATTTTATCTTAGAACACTATAGCGAAGATGGGGAGAATTATGAGGAAGCTATTGCTGAACTTATGGAGATTAGACAGGTAAGAGAAAAAAAATACAAAAACCTGTTTAAATATATTTATGATATGTATATATATACAAACTTACTAGATGTTACGTCGTACCCCTGTACGTACGCCCCCCTGGGCGGATTGTGATTCGGATCATTTTTTGGTTATTGCTAGGATGAGGGAACGGCTTTCCGTAAATAAGAATAATGGACAGCGGATAGGAAATAAACGGATAAACGTAGAAAAGATTAGCAAGGGAAAAAACGGAATAAAGTACGCGGCCGAAGTAACGAAAAGACTCGCGTCGGCAAAGAAAATTGACGAAGCAGACGAGAATACGGATAAAAAATGGAAAAATATACGCGACGCGATGGTCAAATCGGCGGAAGCTATCGTTGGTTTTTGCAAAAGGCACAAAAACAAACCATGGTTCGACGAAAAATGCGAGTTAGCTGTCAAAGTCCGAAACGAAGCGCGTATCTCGTGGCTGACCCAAAACACGGATCTAACTCGGGACCAATTTCACAATATTAGCCAAGCGACTCAAAATTTAATTAAGAACAAGAAGCGACAATTTTTAAAACAAAAAGTTGAGGAAATTGATGAAAATTGCCAAAGCAGTAACGTCCGTGGTATGTACGCGGAGATTAATAGACTCAGAAAGGAATTCCAAGCTAGGACGGATCTAGTGAAAGATGCAAACAACAATTTAGTTTCGGATACAACGGGGATATTGAACACGTGGAAAAATTATTTCGATCGGTTATTAAATGTAGAATCTGAGAACAACCGGGAAACTGAGAATTTCGAGTTCCATATGGCGGAACCTATGGTTAGTGAACCAACGATGTTGGAAGTAAAAAGCGCGATTAAAAAACTAAAAAATCATAAATCACCGGGTAACGACTCGATTCCTGCAGAGCTAATAAAATGGGGGGGGGGAATAGATTGTTCGATGAAATTTTTGAGCTAATCAAATTAATATGGAGCAAGGAAACATTGCCGGAACAATGGAAAGAGTCGAATATAATCCCAATCTTTAAAAAGGGAGACAAAATGGATTGTAATAATTACCGGGGTAATTCACTTTTACCGACGTGTTACAAAATACTATCAAACATCTTGCTAGCTAGGATAGTACCGTATGCGGACGAGATAATAAGAGATCACCAGTGCGGTTTTAGGAGAAATAGATCGACTACAGACCAAATTTTTGCTACTCGGCAGATCTTAGAGAAAAAATGGAAATTTAATCAGCCGGTACATCAACTTTATATARATTTTCAAAAAGMGTACGACTCGGTAAAACGAGAAAAAGTGCTCGAAATCCTAATACGACAGGGGATACCAAGAAAATTGGTCAACCTTGTTCAACTTTGCCTAAAGGAAACTAGAGGTAAAGTGAGGTTAGGTAACCAAATGTCGGAAGATTTTAATATCCATAGCGGGTTAAAACAGGGGGACGCATTGTTACTCCTTTCGTTCAATTTAGTACTAGAATTCGCTGTCAAAGAACTGTAAAAAAGTAAAGATGGTTTACAGCTGAACGGGACAACACAATTATTAACATTCGCGGACGATATTGCTTTGTTAGGGGACAATGAAGAGTCATTAATTAATAACGCAAAAATATTAATAGATAATACTAAAGATCTGGGACTACAAATAAGCGTGGAAAAAACCAAATATATGATAACCGATAGAGTTCAGAATAGGCCTAGTACTGGAACTTTGGTTGTCCGGGAAAAAACTTTTGAGCGGGTCAGCAACTTTAGGTATTTAGAATCGATCATAAACCAGATGAACGAAATTAACGAAGAACTTAAGAAAAGAATCAATCTAGGCAACTCATGTTTTTATTCGGTTAACAAATTACTCAACTCGCGGTTGCTGTCTAGGCAATTAAAAAAATCAGGATATACAGAACAATCATCCTGCCGGTAGTCCTTTATGGTAGCGAATCGTGGTCGCTTACGTTACGGGACGAAAAGAAATTCAGGGTTTTCGAAAACGCGATGAGGAAACGGGCGAATGGAGAAAACTCCATAACGTTGAAGTATATCGATTGTACAACAAACTGGACATTATCAACGTCGTAAAATCACGCCGATTAAGATGGCGTGGTCACGTGGCGCGCATGGGGGAGGACCGAACGGCGTACAAAATATTGGTCGATATACCAAACGGGAAAAGATCACTAGGTAGACCGAGATGTAGATGGGAGGATAATATTAGAAGGGACCTGAAAGAAATAGGATACGAAGATCGCGAATGGAAGGATCGCGCTCAGGGACGGGAACAATGGCGGGATTTGGTATTTGCGGCAATGAACTTTCCAGTTCCTAATGCCAGTTAATAATAATAATATATATACAAAATTGTATAATATTTCTAGAAAATTTATCTATTACATATACATAGAATTAAGACATTTATCATGTATTAGAAATACAAAAATGAAATATAAGAAAATTATTTGTGATATATTAATACATTTCAACGTTAAATTTATTTAGGCAACGAGAACACCTACAAGAGACGCAACAGGTATAGCATTGCTTTTGCGTTACTATAATCAACTTTATTTCATCGAAAGACGATTCTTTCCACCTGAAAGAAGTCTTGGCATACATTTCGAATGGTTCGATTCTTTAACTGGTGTACCAAGTCGTCAACGCACTGTTGCCTTTGAAAAAGCATCCATTTTATTCAATGCTGGTGCACTTTACACACAATTGGCTGCTAAACAAGACAGACATTCTACTCGAGGCTTGGATCAAGCTGTTGATGCTTTTCTTAGAGCAGCTGGAACTTTTCGTTATATTCACGAAAATTTTACCAATGCACCTAGCATGGATCTTGGACCTGATATGCTTGAAATGCTCGTTCAATTGATGCTGGTACGTTTATTGTTATTATTATTTTTTATAAATCTTAAACAAGATTTGTATTATAATTATATTATAACTCTTTTTAGGAATGTAAAAATATTTTGACAAGATGTAAAATTGTTTTGTTATTCGTTAATATTCGATATATATTTGTATTTCAGGCACAAGCGAGAGAATGTTTGTTCGAAAAATTGGAACTTCAATCTAGAGAAGGAAGAACGATCGACATTTCTTTGGACTTAGCTCAAGAAGCTGCACAAGTAAATGTTAACAATAATGTTTAATGAATGAAGTAATAATTAACTAAAAATTTATATGTATATATATTTCTGTTAAATGTTTAAGGTTGCTACTGTTTACAATGACGTTCATGGTCTGATATCTCGTGAACCAGTTCGCGATTATGTCCCAGAAACTTGGATCTCTTTGATATTGGTTAAACGCGAACATCATTTGGCACTTGCTCACAAACATCTTGCAGCTGGTTTGCTCGATAGACCTATCGCTGATTTTCGAGTTGAGACGAAGCTCACGCTCGAACATATTCAAAAAAGTGATGGGAAAACGCAATTGGAAGTAACCGTGCCTAGAGATGACAATGAAAGAAAACTTTTAGGTATGTTAATTATACGTTATTATTTTTTTCTAAGAATAAATGACAATTTTTGAATGTTTTACAAATAATGCCGGTTATATCCGGCATCTGCAAAATGTCTAGCACTGGCTAGTGTTCTCGATTTTCAAGATTGTAATTCCTAGCTCTAAATTTTGCGAATCACTTTCCAAGAATACTTTTAATCAAATTATCATTTCAGTAAACAGATGTTTAATAATATTTTATTATTTTTTTTCTCTAAACAGGGAAAGCACATTTAAGGGAAGCTTTGGTTTTGCACGAGGAAAGCCAACGGCTACAAAGAATGTGCAGAGAATTGAAAGGAAAACAAGCGCTGGCTAAAGTCTTGAAAAAAGGACATGAAGCTACGCATGATATGTATAATAAAATTGGAGATGAAGATGATTTTCGGGAACTATTAGATCCCCCAGATATCATTGGTAAATATAATATATCATTATTATACTTATTTGTTCTATAAAAATAGTATTATAATAGTATGTAAATAATGTAATGACAATATTCAATTTAGCATCGACAAAGTTTCAATTGAGCATCACTCATCCGGATTTTGGTCAACACGGGGTGGAAGATTTGTTTAGATCATTGGGACCTGTTGCTATATTTTCAGCGAAAAGGCATTGGACTGCACCAAGGAATGTTCAACTTCAAAGAGGACCCGATGGTGAAGGTTTTGGATTTAGTGTTCGTGGTGATTCTCCAGTAATTATAGCTGCTGTTGATCATAATTCTTTAGCAGAAGTAAGTAACATTTGCTACATTACTACACTAAAATTTAACTTTTTAGTCTTCATCTTCAAAACTTCATTATAATTCTTTTTTTTTTATCAGATCGCTGGTATGAAGGAAGGTGACTTTATAGTTGGTATTGGTGACAAGGACGTCAAATGGGCTTCTCATGAACAAGCTGTAAAATTGATAAAACAATGTGGTGACTTTATTAATCTAAGATTGGTCACACCTATGGACAGAAATTACATGAAGGTAAGTAAGGTATTTTTTGTTTTGGACTGTACTGTATAATATTTGGTTTTCCAGAAGAAAATGAATCTTTCATAAACCTTAACACATTGTACGCCGGCGACCTAAGAGACATTTAAAGCCTGAGCGCCATCGTGGGGCAGCTACTCAAGCGACAAACTTAGAAACCCGCGGTTTCGCGGGGCCGGCGTACAATGTGTTAAGAAAATACAATTAAATCAAACTTATTATTACTTGATAGTATACCTAACATAATGAAAATATAATTATTGATTTAATATTTTAATTTAATCTTAACCAAGTTATCAACATTGGTGTCATCCGCGATGATGATTATTTCTTTAACTGATATATAAATTTGTAGTAACATAATTATTTTAGAAACCCGGAAAACCGAATCAACATGATAAAGGAAGCGTTTCGGCGAGCAGTTCTTCAGGAGTGTCTTCTGGTCAACCTAGTCCAGCTGGCTCGGTTACAACAGCTCATGTTACAAGAAGACTACCTTGGAATCCTTTCAAGAAGTCGGTCAATCAACGTGACAGCAGGGATCTTACCTTTGACAACGTCATCTTGAGATGATTGTTGAGGAACAAGAAATTCCCTGTAAAGGTACGTCGGACGACACAACTTTTCGTTGCTTGTCTCGCATCCGATATTAAATTACCATCGTGTAAAATGCAAAGAGAATGATTAATCAGGTATACGTAGATTAGATCGGATCGTATCTTTATAGAAATGTATATATCTATATATATATATTTATACAATTATTTGTATGTATACATATATAACATATCTTTATCATCCATTTTTTTTTGTCTTTACATTACGAACTTTCGCATTTTTCTAAACGTGTTTTCATTACTTACTCGATGTATTTGTAGATATTATAATTATCATTTCGAGTTAAGTCAAAGAATTAACACGTTAGCAAAATGTGAACGTGATACGATCATCATATTCGTTTAAAAGTGTCGAAAATCTGTCAGTTTTTTTTAATCGATCATACGTATCGTTTTTAAGCGTTTACAGTAAATATTTATGTATATTAAATCGTAATTATAATCTCATGTATAGATATATCTATTATGAAGATAATAGGTATATATACCCTATATACAGGGTGTCTCGAAAGTCGTCTCACAGAACTGAAGAATATTACAATTTAATATCTATTAAAATTTACGTGTTTCGCGGTGTTTTCGTTTTGCAGGTTTGCGTTAGGATTATGTCATAATTATTTTCTTGTTAAAACGACTTTTGTGTAACACCTTGTAAGATCACGCCAATGTTCGTCATTTCACGCAATCGTAGATTTAATATATACTTAACATTACCTTTTCTCATTTGTCCAATGATTACAATTAATTAATTGTATCTACGATACAATTCAACGATAATGTACATAAAAAAAGAAAAAAGAGAAAGAGAGAGAGAGAGAGAGGAAGAGAATAATGTTATGTAATTCAACGTGTTTCCATGATTATTCTATCTCTTAAGTTAGAAATATCATTGTTCACGTAGAGAGACAGTCGTAATGAGCAAACACCGTATTAAAAAACATAATATTTGAATTATCATTGGATCGTAGAATCCCCATATTTTTATAAATTTTCTATTTGTGCTTTCTTACGAACTGTAATAACTGAATAAAAATATCTTTGATTATAACGAATGTACATATAAGCTATTCCTTATCCTCTTTATAAATATATATTTATTTAATTATAATTAATCATAATAAAAATGAACAATAGTGGACATTTAATCCAATTCGTCGAGGCAAGATTTTTTTTCTTTTCTTACAATTATACCAGATACATTGGTCCTATGACCCAAGGGCGCCCTCTGTGAAGGAAACGACCATGATTTCGTAGCCTTGCAGGTGAAGATTTTCGGCCTATAAAGAAGTATGTATGTCCCACAAAAACACGGTACTTGAAGAACACGGATACCTTCCCCTAAATTACACAGTTTCAAACAACATGATTTTAAAGAAATTCTATTGAAAAAGAATCAAATATAAATTAGTATAAATAAATAATATGAATTTAAGAGAAGATGTTGTATCAAAATTATTGAAACATTCATTTTTGAATCATGTAATACTAGATTTCTCAGAAGTGCTTATCGATATGAATTCAAACAATAAACATTTTTAGTTTTATATTTAACAAAACAAAAAATATTAAAACGTAAGGTTTTTTTTTATTGTCACGCTTAAAACAGATTCCAGATTTCTGTAATCTTGAACAACATGATTTTACTCACGTTTTTTGGGGGTCATTTGTAAATATCTTTATCTTTTTTATTCCAACTTCCTTGATGACTTTCTTCTGATTTTCGAAACCTACGGGTACATCAAGTATTGTATTGTTCCTTATTATATACTATATCTGGGTTAAAACCTGCACACGATTTGTGGACACCTTCTATGGTCAGGTTGAATACTAATTACTACACATGAACGTACTAAAGTCAATCATGCATTTCAAATAGAAAAGATACGTGTCCAGTAACATAAAAAAATGATTAAATACTTAACTGAAATAAGTAAATACGTAATGAGTTACGAAATAGAATGAGTTCTATATTCACGATTAGATAAACTATTATTCGGATTACCGATATTCAGATACTGTATAAATAATACTTAACTAAAAATACTTGAATAAAAATACAGTTGACACTTTATTTTCATCGTTGTTAGGGTTTTATAGTGTTGTATGCATGATGTATACGTTTATTTGTGAGATAAGATTGCATAAAGATTGCATAAAAAAAAACACGTGACGAGGGAAATAAAATAATCAAATCGGCACATTGTTGTTCGAAGAAGCATTCGATCAGGTAAAAGCAAACAAACGGTTCCGAATGGTTTTTCTTTGTTGTGTAATTTTTGGCGGAAAGAAGATTGGGGTCAAAGAATTTTTTAAATTATGCAACTCTTGAATTATGTAAACTAATTTGTTTTTTAAATTAAAAAGAAAGAAAAAAATGACAAACAAAAAATTTATAACACGAGAAAAAGAGAAAAATGATTTATGTTATATACATATATATATATATATATATGCACATATTATACATAAAAACATATATACTATTTATTAATAGTAAGTTTAATATATATATATAAAATGTGCATATGCATATATGTATTAAAGGAACTGAAGGAGAAATTGTATCTTAAGTGTAACACGTAAGAAATTCGACACGTCCTTTGCTCATTCGAGACCTTATCGTGATAAAAAGAATAAAACTGAACGGAAAGAAAGAGAAAGAGAGAAAAAAAATCCACGAAAGACATTGGTAGTTGAAACGACAGTTTTCGAGGGCAATGTACTTTCGTTTCAGCGAACACCAAAGAAGGCTTTTTAGGGTCAATGGAGAAAGTCTAGCAGCTGTTATGTTGCACCAGCACACACCACCATCGCTCCAATTCAGTACACTTGAATGCTCTTGGATGTAGTCACGTGCTATGTTTCATCCTCCTTCTCTCTTATTAAAGAAAGAGAAAGAAAGAAAATAATAGGACCTATCCAAAAAAAAAATGGAATTATAGAATACAGTTAGAGTTTTATATAGGTTACATCAAAAATAGGAAAAATTTGGGATCGATTACGTAATTAATATATTATTGAAATTCAAAGAGTTGATATACAAGATGATCCCTTGGGAACTGAAGTAAATTGTTTGTATTTTTTGTTTTTTAATAAAAATAGATAAAAATACTAAAGAGGAAATAATCATATGGCATAATACGTTCTAACTTCTTATGACCTTATTTTGTTATGTGTGTGAATACACCGATACATCAGCCAAATGTATAATTGTAATTTATTTCTTAATGCTAACTTATTTTTTTAAATCTTTAACAGATTAAAATCTTGTCATAGAATTGATTAATTGACAAGTATATATAAAACTTTATGTAATATGTAAAAAAACTTTTTCATTTTATAGAATGCAGATAGATAATAAATAAATAGATATATACAGTAAAATCTGTTTTTATGCGGTAGATAGGAACCGCATAAAAAAATCGCATAAAAAATAACTGCCCAAAAACAAGTTTTACTGTATATATATATAGGTATAGAGAAGTATCAGTATTGAATGTATAAATAGCGAGATAACAGTTACGCTCTATTACCGCAGTAAATCAAATTTGTGTCCTTTTAACATTTACGTTTTTTTTTTTATATATTTTTTCTTTTTTTTTTAATGTCTGTATATTTGTATCTCTTTATTTTCATCTCTCTCTCTCTCTCTCTCTTTTTTTCACGTTTCGTTCTGATTGTGTATGTACTACTATCCTAACTAATTAACAATTTTCTAAAATTATTAAATCAATTTTATTCTATTGCATTCTACTTTTATTATTATTATTATTATTATTATTATTATTATTATTATTATTATTATTAATGTTATTATTTGTAATTGTTTATTTACTTATTGTTATATTTATTACCCTTTAATTTTTTGAAACATAATTTTTCCAGATAAATAGATATATTTATTCATTAACAGCATGTTGGTTCGGTATATTGTATTGATGACTAGAAAAAAAAAGTGGTAAACATAACCAAGCCTCCTAAGGCGATATTTTTAAATCTTTCTAGTAAAAGTTGAATATTTGAATATATGTATATCCTCTAAGCGGTATTTTAATGACGACATTGACATCATTTTTGTATTCACATAGAAAAAATATTAGTAGAAAGAAAATCAATTAATTTTGATTTCTATAGTATGCATAAGTTCGAAAATTATTCACAAAATTTCACATTTCTCTTGATGGTTTCTAATTTTATAGCTTACATTGATTGATGTTTTCATATTTTTTTTATGCAAATAATCTCATTAAAATTTTTATTTACGTTCAATAAAAAAAGAACATAAATATTTTATGGTATAAGTATTATAAGTACTTAATTAATATACCACATAAGTAATAATTTATCATTTTTAAAATTATTTTATTGAAATATTTTATATCTTTTATTTAAACAGGAACATTAATAATGAAAATATAAAATTATTTAACAATGTAGAATATCGTCATTAACATTTATTAGTTAAATATTTAGAAATAACATAGGACTACGTCAACAGTAATCAGTTGTTGAATTTGAAATGATGTAGGACTACGTGATCAATTTCAAATGAATTGAGTCTATAGTATGACTAATTTTGAAGATGAAAGTGTTCTAACTTTGGATTAACTAAAATTGACACACAGAAAGGAGACGGCCCTGTCAACTTTCGCTGATTTACAATTAGTATTACGTATCACGCACAATTGATTATTCAATCAATTTCTTTTTACTATTACGATAATATCTAGTAAATTCTATTTACTATTACGATATATAGATTTAAATATTCATTATTGAATCGTCCCTTTATAGAAATATAATTAGAATAAAACATTTCAATGATTTACTAAATTAAATACCTTATCGTAAAAACATATATTATATTAATTAAATTTTTTTATCAGTTTCTACATTAATATTTAAAATTTTTCAAAATTCTAATAAAATGTTTACGAGAACTTTGGAATACTTTAAATAGAATGTTAATTTATTTAAATTAATAAAATTTGCATTTGCAAGATTTTTAAATAAAATTTTGTCTACTCTTTAACATAATTAAAAGTCAGTATCTCTTTTTATATTTGTCAAAAGTATAAATATCAATTTTGAAAATAATGTCGAGAATTTGTTGTTCTAGTTAAAAATAAACATGGCTATTTTGAAATTATTTTTTATAACCGATAAGTAATTACATTGAAAAAGAAGAAATACTTCGAAAGAGAATATTCGAATTGAAATTTGATTGAAAATTAATATTTTTCGATATGAACGCAAAACTTGGCGATAATCATGATAGTTCTCGTTTGAAGGAAATCTAGTTTTTCCTCGCCATTTTAGTTCTAGCTGTGTAGCTAGGACCTTTCACCGTATGCCGAGAAATACTATTTTATGAGATACTAGAAACGGTACAAGGGAAATTCTTTATTCGTTCGTAAAAGAACATTCAAACAACATTATCGTTAATGTTTTTATTTATTAAATAACAAAAAAAGAACAATATATATACTGCATTTGTGTGTATATGTTTACAAATTTTCCCCTATCAAGGAATAAACTATTAATACGTTTATTTTTTTTTTTAAATAAAACAAAAAATGTGGTATTTTGTGGAGAATCAAATTTGAATATAAATTATCTATACGTTATTATATTATTGAAAAAAATTCGACAAGTTGTTTACGATTTTTCGTCTCTTCTTTCGATGAACGTGTGCATTAGTAATTATATAGTTATTTAAATATTATTTTACAAATGAATACATGAAATTTTAATATTGTGGACCTTATTAACGTTTTATTAAGGGGACACGTCAACAAAAAAATCGATTTTTTTTTCGATTTTCTGAAAGAATATTATTTCAAAAATATTTCTTCAAATTTTGGTAAAGATCCGCGCATTATTTACGAAACTGTAGTAGTTTAAACGGAGCGCGCCGTAGTGCTCCAAGTAAGTTACAAAACTTTAAACGTTAATTTCTCCTATTCGCGTTTTTAAAACGGTTGCCCTCGCTGCGTCCAGACCATTTATCCGATCCTTACCAAATTTTGTACAGCAATACTAGATCCACGTATCAAGGGAATGAACGAAAGGATTTTTTGAAAAAATGCTAATTTTTTTTCTCCAAAACTTTGCGATTTTTCTGCAAAAATGTCAATTTTTTCGCAAAAAGTCGACTATTTTGAGAAAAATTAAAAAATTAAAATTTCCTTTCGTTCATTCCCTGCGCCAACATCTCTAGTAAAGGATAACACTCGGTTTTTTTGTTTCTGATGAACCAATTTTTGCCAGTGAGGGCAACCGAAAATCACCTTTTTTTTTTGACTCTTAGAAAAGTGGCCACAGACAACACAATTTACAATATTCTTACAGACAAAAAATTATGAGTATAGTTCAGACTTACATATACCAAAAATTTGTATTGATATTAATAAAACTGGCTGCACAAAAAATTCACAAAAAAACCGCTTTTTTTTACACTCGAAGGTGACGTGTCCCCTTAAGTATTCAAAATGTTCATATATATATATAAATTCGTGTGTAGAACTTTAAAACAACAACAGGTTTTCTGGCAAACCTTACAGAAAATTATTTTGTTGTCTTTGTTTCTTAGACATAAATTAAGTAACAGTTTGAAAATGTATACAGTTAAATATGTCCTCTAGAAAAAAAAACCTAATCTTATAGAAGCGTGAAAACTAGTAAGTATTTCATAAATTTTTATTCGACAGTTTCAAATTATTTTATTTGATTTTATCGTTAAAGAAATAAATTTATACGATTAAAGTAAATATACATAATATTTTTTATATATGTATAATGAGATTTTTTTAAAACTAGTTACTGCGGGGTTTACCCAGTGTTAGCGTAAAATGTGTGATCGTAAATTATTTACGCGTTTCGAGAAAATGAATAAAAATAATCAAATAAAAAATGGCCTTGATATTCGTCGAACCGTACAAAAGTTCGTTCGTGGAGAAAGCAAAATGAAAGATTACGAGAAGAAAGTGAATCTTTCTGCGCGAGAATGGCTTCGTGATATTTCGTAAGTAATACAAAATGATATTTGTAATGATATTTTATATGATATAGATATTTGCAAGTGATACAAAAGTTTTTCCTCTATTTTCCATTTTTTCTTCGTATCTTTCCATTTTTTTTTTTTTTTGTATAAATTCGAACGAGACGATTGTCAAGCATAAAATCAAAAACTGCAAGATTTCATTATTATTTGGTTTCAAACGAAGCATG
The DNA here is from genome assembly GCF_001465965.1 of Polistes dominula. The sequence goes on along the minus strand of NW_015148974.1, from coordinate 3,661,081 downwards.
ACAAAAGTTTCTAATAATAACTTTAGTATAGTTTATTCAATGAGCTTTTTCTTTTCTTTATTCTTTTACCATGTACAGTAGGATCACGATTAATCGAATCTTTGATTTATAAAATAGTGTACATTAAAACATATTTATATACAATTATACACGTGTTGTTTTTTTTACAAATGTTATCAATTTCGTTCTAAAAATATAGCAATGCTATATTTACTATATTTTTGCTATATTTTTTATAAGGCTATATTTTTTTTATATTTATAATATTAAAATAATTTCTGATTATATAACTTCTTTCATATGATTAAAAACTTTATCGTAATAAGATATTCCTGTTTATCTATGTCATGTGACACGTCTAGTTAATTACTAGATGTTGTAGTTTAATGTTTTTATTTTTTTTATTTTCTACTTGTTAATAAGTACTATCGAGTTGAATCTATATATATTCGTGTTATTCAAATTTTTACTTATATTTTTTATTCATTCTTTTTTTCGACATTTTTGTATTAGTATTACATCAGGAAAATATCTAAGGTTATAAATATATTGTAATAAAAAAAATATTGCAATAGGACAAAAAGTTATAGTTCCGATATAAATAACACAAAGTTGAAATTTTAGGAAGAATAGATTAAGGTAACGCCGTAAATTTAATCACTGTTAATTTTAGTGTAAGATCTAATTTACAATAATGGAATTGCAGAAAATACTATAAAAAACAAATCAATAAATAATAAATAAATTGTAATTTTTAATTGGGCTTAATAATATTTAGAATGACGTCCTACTATAAGAAAATAAGATATAATAGGATGAAAAAAACATTTATAAGTGCAAAATAAATTAAATAGAAAAAAAAATATAATTAGATAATAACAGATGGATACTTTAATTTGCATAAGCACCTAGAAAATGTTTAAAAAACTTCATTTAATACTTATATCCTTATTGAATTTGCATTGTCACCCTATTTCTTAAAAGTCCTATGGAGATTTACATAAAATTTAATAGATCAAATATTAACGTAAAAACATTATGATTACGTAAGAGATAAATATATACTAGAAGGATTATTATTTTTTATACCAACTAATATTATAATAAATTTTAATTGAATATGATTGCGTCATGATATGTTTTTTTTTTCATAGATAATTTATATAAATATAGTAATTAGGAAAAATAATATGTTTTTATAATTATAATCTTATATGTTAATAATTAATAGAATTGAAATAAAAGGCAAATGTGACATTACGGCAAACGTACAAGGTATGTATGACGTACCTCCACAGCTTGTTCCAATTAAATTCTACTTTTTTTTATTAGGGGATAAATGCTTTTTTTAATATGGTGCCGGTGTTATCCATTCTTTCCCTTATCTTTAGGAAAGGGGTTGATTGTAGTTTTCTTGGTAACGTATTGAGCTATCGGATTTTGGGAGGGTAGCAAAGATTTTAGTTGCAAATTTTGAGCTTGAGTACTTACATCAGATATTTAAGAGTAGTTCCATGGTTTTACTAGTTGTTCTGTTGATTAGACTAGTAGGGAATACTCCTACTGTTATCCCGAGAGCACTATTGTACAATACGCCGAATTTCTTTAACTTGTTAGTGCTTGAAAAGTTGCAAACATTAATCTGTATTCGTTCTTAAGTTAATAGTAGGATTTTGCGATCTGTATCTCAGTTATAGTTTTCAGTATATTGAACTGTTAATTGCAATCTTCAGTTAACTTATTTATAAGGGGGTCTCAACGACAGCAAATTATTATTAACATCAAAAGGGTTGATGTTAGTATTTATTTTAATAAAACATTTTTTATTTGTCTCTATGAGTATTATAAGCCCTACAAATATCGAACTCTTTTTTTTTGTCATCCTGTATGTATACGTTCACATTGAAGTATATAATTCAGTTAATTCGTCAAAACCCTAGGTCTTATACAAAATAATTGAAAGCATTTTAAAGTGAAAGTATATAAAAAAGAAAAAGAATTTTATGATACATTTTAAACTAGTGTTGATCTTAGAAAATAATTAGATTAAATATGGATTAACAAGAGACGAGTAGTTGAGGTATGAGATTGAAACTTTGCTCATCATTATAATTTGCTTTTATTTCTAGAACAATACTCATTGTTATTCGTTCTTATCTCCTCTTATATTTGTATACAATTTGCTTGTTTCGTTGATTAGTAGAACGTTTCAAAATTTGTTCGAATTTATGTTTCGAATTATAAAAGAAAAGTAAAATAAAGAATATATAATATAATGTATATAGATGAAAATCCTGAAGAACGTCATGTGTAGTGGTTAGCTTGTGGAGTCGTAGATCCCTCCTTAAATTGATCTGCCGAGTAAGTAAGCAGGTTACTTCGGTTTTAGTGACTCAACGGTCAACACCTCTCTCTTCGTCGATTCAAAAGAACGAACGAACGACTGCAGTCTTCCTGCTTTTCTCTTGAGATAGTTACACGTACGATTATTTTATTTCTTACGTATGTATATGTTTTGTTTCTCTTTTTTTTTTTTTTAATATATTTATCAGAAAATTTGTAAACACTAAAAAGTCTAATTTTTTGTTTTTAATTAATCATTCAAAAATATGAATATATATATATATATAACTATATATGCAATAAAAAGAAAGTGAAAAAAAATCAAAATTAAAAATAATATTGAAGAAAAAAAGTGAAAGAAGTGATTAGGAAAAGAGTTTCAAACGATTGCTATATTAAAATTATTTAATTCATTAAAATATTTGAATTATTATCTTACGTGCTTCAATAACATAGCGAAATTCAAGACAGAGAAACTTCCTCGGTTGTTTGGAATTTTTTTATCATTTTAAAAGATCGAGTAAGTATGAATTGGATTATATTGACTTAAAAGTATCTTCGAGACTTAATAGTTTTTATATTGAATTTCTTTTGCACGTGAAATCCTTACGAGAATACTTAATGCTAATTAACACACAATATCATACCCTCTTTCGAATTTCAATTTTACATACACATTTCTTAGATATTCTAATTATATTAGAAACATGCTCTTAATTGTCGTATTGTAAAGTATCTAATACCGGTTATTTCGTATTTTTATTTTATAATAAATTTACGTAATTGCCTCGTTTAAAAAAATTTATTAACATAATACAATTTTTATATCGAATTTGAAATTCAAATAAATACAAAAATTATTTGTCTTCCTAAATCTCTAATTATTTCTAACAATTTTTAGTAACACTATTATTTTAATTATAATTTTTCAAAAAAATTATTTTCGGATCAACATTAAAATATCTTGTTTAAGAATTAAATTAAAATAAAGATTAAAAATATGTATCAAAGGGTTTATTAATAATTCGTACACATTTCTAAATTCGAATAATATTCTTTGTTCGCTTTCTATGAAAGGACTTCTTCGATTTAAATGTGTAAAACTTATGTACAAACGTTACCCAGACCTTTCAAACATCACATCGTTTCAAATAGAAAGCTGAAGCTTCATGTATATATATATATATATACACGTTCAGAAACTCTCATTCGTACTTTCCGTAGTCATATCACTTTCATTCTCGTCTAATACCACGTGTGTCCTAGATAAACCTGGTTTCCTTCTATATTGCATCCTTGTTTTTTTTTCAATTGACATTGTAATATAAAAACATTAGATAGACTTTGTTTTTTCTAATTCGATTATACTTTCAAATGATCAAATTTTTTTCATTATTTCTTTCTATTTTTTTTTTTTTTTAATTTTTTTTTCTTACATCTAACAAACAAATCAAGGACAATAATATGTAATACACATAATTACAACAATTATGTAAATGCTTTTTTTTTAAGCTAATAAAGTTGTTATAAACTTCTTCGTATTTACAAGATCATTTTACGATGTTACATTTAATTATAGTTTTTCTTAAGCTCAAATTTTTTTCTCAGTGAGAAAAATTATCAGTTAAGGTCATTTTAAGTTACGTTTAATATGTTAATGTATTTTCTAGCACAATATTTATTTCTACATTAAAATTAAAGTATTTGATTTTGCACAAAATAAAGATTAACGTATAACTTTGATTTTTAATTATTTGCATTACCGTGCATCGTATAAATCATTCAAATCGAAAAGAAAATGAAATTTATTCGACGAAAAGAAAGATTTAAAATTCATTCGTTTCCATTATACTAATCGTATATTTTTACGAAAATATCGCGTAAAGTTTAAACGATATGATAATTATTTTACAGAAATAACGATCGACATTATAGATATGGGCGGACAAGATGATTATAAGTGCACTTTAAGTGAGGAAACAAAAAAAATTGCTAAGGATGAACTTCGCGAGGATGATACAATTCGAGAACAATTGTTGGAACAATTTAGGGATTGGATTAAAAAAAATCCGTTAATAAAACATTGCAGAACGGATTCATTATTTCTTCTTAGATTTCTAAGAACAAAAAAGTTTAGTTTACCAATAGCACAAAAATTGCTGGAAAAATACCTTATCATAAGGCAAATTTATCCTCTATGGTTTCAAAATTATACAATCGATGAACCTATTATCAATGATATCATAGACACCGGCTATATCGTACCTTTATTGAAACGAGATAAATACGGTAGAAAAGTCTTGTTATATAACATAGGTAAATAATTTCAATTCTTTTCATTTTTCGTAATTCTCTTTCTGTATATAATATCTATATATAATATTAAATCAACTAACATTTATCTTTAAATACAAATTAACGATGAATTATGTCCGATAATTATGAAAATGGACTAATTGTAAATCAATAAATTAAAAAAAAATTAATTTACATTTTTTATGTTCTACTTATCGAAAATTTTCAAAAATTATTAGATTTACTTCTATTTTTCAAGTTACAATACAATAGTCAATGTAAAGAATGTTAATGATTAGTAAAAGAAGAGATTATAGACAAAAAAACGCAACATGTTATAGACAAAAATATAATTAAACAGAATAAAATTTCGATGTATCTATGCGTAACTTTAAAATTACATTAAACTATAAAGAAAAAAAAAAAAAAAAATATTACTCATTAGTTATTAGATATTTTTTATTAATTCTCGTTAGCTAATTATGTTAAGCATTATATTTAAATATTTTTAGTATTCAAAATAAAGTAAGAGATCTTATTGTGAATTATTTCAAATTATACTGATTATCTTAAAATCTCATAAAATAAAATAATCTTTTCAAAATAAATCCTTCGATCTTTCAAATAATGTATTATAACTTTATCTCGAGAATATTTTTTATAAAAATCATAAATAACAATAATAAATGTAATAAATTGCACAAATTATCCTAAATTTCTAAGCAAGATAAATAATATAATCTAATAATTTTATAATATAATAATAATCTAAAATTATCATTTACTTTATCGTTGATTCATTCCAATTCACCTCGGACATGGTATTTTTTGTTTTGTTTAAGAACGTTTCGACCCATATAAGTATACGAGTGAACATTTAATAAGGACCCATGCCCTCATCATGGAATCTCTTATGGACGATGAGGAAAATCAAATTCGTGGATATGTCTACATAATAAATGATACAGACATAACCATGGGTCATATTAGCATATTTTCTTTGGGTGATCTGCGTAGATTAATTTATTGTATACAAGATGGTCTGCCTTTAAGAAACAAGAGAACTTACATAGTCAATTTACCATCGTTCGGTCTCAAGCTTTTGGAGATTTGTATATCTTATCTTAACGAGAAGTTAAAAAAGCGTTTTACGGTAAGAAAAAGTGTTAATTGTTACGACTAATTTATATTAAAAAAATAATATAATATATATATATATATATATATTAACAAACATATTATATAATGAACATTATAAAAATAAGTTAATTCTTTTAAACTTTCATAAAACAATCATCTCACAAAGTTTTCTTTTATCATGAATTTATAATTAATCTGTAGAATATGTTTATAAATCTCTTAATATCTTTTTAGCATCATTCTGTAAATAACATATAATAAAACATATACATATGTATGTATGTATGTATGTATATATATATAAATAATAAATAATTTTTTATTTTTATTATTTCTTTAGTGTCATAAAAGTTTCGAGGAATTGAAAGATGAAATCGACTTAAAGTCCCTACCGAAGGAGTATGGAGGTGAAACTTCTCTTCAGGAAATGATTGGTACATATGTTCTTCTTTTTTTTCTTATTTCAATCCCATTTCTTACGAATAATGCATGGAATAATTGATTTTTTTCTATTTTGTTTATCTCCCGACAGATTCTCTTAAGAAAACTTTATATGAGAAGAAAGAGCAAATAGAGGCTTTGAACGATTTACGAATAGAACTTTCCGATACTCAGCATTATATTAACGAAATTGATGGTGTCACTGGTTCCTTCCGTAAGTTAGAAGTGGATTGAAACTTCCCTTATATTTTTATACGAATAATTTAGTTTATTTATATTTCTGCATACGAAACGTATGCGTTTACGATTAAATGTTTAATTCATTGTTATTAGTATTTGGTTAGTGTGTTTACGTTTTTATATTTTATATGTGAAGTTATATAAATATTATTTTTCTTTATTCTAATGTTATATTTTTTCTTGTTAATATAATTTTAAAAAATATTGCAAACATAAAATTATATTTTTACATGTTAATGTATTAAATTTTGTTAATGATTTACTTTTAATATACGGAGTGAGGCGCCTAAATATATCACCTAAAAATCTTTTTGCTTATAATCGTATTCAAAAACTTCAAAAGAAAAAGTTGTATTATTGCAGAGAGGAAATCTAATGGTTGAAAGAATTTTTTCTCAAGGTCATTTTCTTTACGAGATTTGAAGATCAACTTTGTTTTTTTTAAATGAAATTATATTTTGTTTGTGATATTCTTGTAGAACATGAAAACACATGATCTTCTCATGATCGATTATTCCGATTATTTATTCTCAAAAAATTTACATCTAAAGGTAATGTTTTGTAATAATGCAACTTTTACCTTGGAGGTCTATAAATACCATTTAAACAAAGAAAATATTTAGGCAATACAGAGTTAGGTGCCTCATCCTGTATATAAACGTAGTGTACCGAATAAAACTTGATTTTTATAATTTCTAATAGTAGGTATATTATTTAAAGTTAAAATAATAATTATAGTACATATACGTAACATACATACGTGTACCATTTAATCTTTATCACTATATGCGAATAATGGAGCTCCTCCGCCGGTGGTTCAAGTTACCTTCTTTTTTAATTATAATTATAAATATTTCTTAATATGTTTATACGAATGTGTTTTTAAGATTACATCTGAATATAATATATTGTAATGAATTTTTAAAAATAGATTTTAAGTTTTGTTAAGATACGTTGTAGTACCTAATTTGTTTGTAATTAGTTGAAATATAATTATATATTTATAGATCTATTTATTTAATAATTCAATTTTTCTTGTTTGTTCTAATGTTTGTGTTGATAACAATATAAACAAAATAGTTTAATTTGTAATTAAACATAATAAAATAAAACAAATATTTTATAAGGATCGCTTATTATGAAGACATAATACGTTTATAATAAACAAAAATTAAAAGTTCTTATATAGCCTGCATTGCTTCATAAAAATTCAATAGTTATGCTTCTTTTATAGATTAAAATATTATACATTATGTAGGTTGGCGAATTATGTACAATATAATAATTCTTATTAAACATTACAATATATAACTGCTTTTTTATCCATGTATTTTATAGAGAAACTAAGAAACAGAAGCAAGAGATATGAAATTGAAACATATATTTACTAAAGTTCTGCGTTTATGTTGCTCATAATTTCCTTCAAAAATTCTGTGCTTGCTGGAGCTGTTGTATATAAGCTACCTGAAATGAAATATATAGCATAAAATTGTTAATACTATATAAGACATTTATAATTTTTATATACATTATATCAAAATAAAAATATATAATTCTTACTATACGTATAAAAATAAATAATCTTACCTATAAAATGTGATACACTATTATCGAAAGTAATAATTTTGCAATTATTTTTATCTTCTATTTTAAAGCCCAGACATCTAAACCGTTCATCGGTTGTATAAAGAGTATTCTTTTTTAGAGAACTAAAATAAGGTTGTCCACTAAACGGGTTAATAAAGTCCGCCCAATATCCAACCATTTTTAGTCTTGTACAAACATCTGATGCGGCTAACACAAACTACAATGAAATATATTAACAAGAAATGATTACTTGCATTTTATTATTTTTAAAACTTGTAACATTCTATTTCATGGATGGGAAATAATTTCTTTCTGTTCCAAACTTAGCATATGTAAAACTCACTTTCGCATTTAATCAAATTTCATAGAAAATACAAATTTTTTATATGTACATAACAAATATTATACACTTTGTAAATAGGAACTAGCCTAAGAAAAAAAATAACAAAAAATTTCATCATATTTTGATACGTAGATCAAATTCTATTTGCCATTCATGTTCTAATTGATACAATAAATGAAATAGTTGAAAAAATATTATTACTTACATATTTTGCCAATTTCTCAGTTTCTGCTATTTTACCCCATCTTAATGTTTTTGGATTAGATTTTTGACTTAAAGTCACAATAGTTAACTGTGCTGCGCTCACATCCAAGCAACCAGGAAACAGTTCTTCAATGCCCTTCCTTAATAGAAGCGGGCATTCTTGGGCAGTACAATGTAGCAGTGGTCGTTTGATATATGATGATTTACCTTTTAATCTTTTATGTTTATTCTTGTTAGTTATAGAATTAACAGAATCAGTCTCAGTAATGGTGACAAATTCTGTTTTAACTTGTTTAGTAGTAGATGAATTTAACCAACCAGGACCAATACTACCTGGTAAGTAAAATCTGAATCCTCTTGGTGTCAACAATTCCCAGTTGTTACTAGTTTCAAATTCACCATTATCAGTACCTAAAAAAAATGTTCACTAATAATGCAATAACTATAATGGAATAATTACCACAAATAAGAATAAATTGAATATAACCATAATTATTATTCCAGTTTACCATCAATAGAATCTCCATTTGCATTGATAATTTTATATAGTGTTGTACTGTTGTCACTGCTACGTCGAGAATAGAAGGCTTGACAGGCAACATTAAAATATTTCTGATTATACCTTCTTACCATGAAATTTATACAAAACATCTGAAACCAATGACAAAGCTCATTTTTAACTTGATGTTTTCGCAAGGTCGACTATTTTTGTAGAATTTCGTCGTAATTTGTTCAATCTTTGGAGCACATATAAACACAAATAGCATCTAATATTTGTCAAAAGTAAAATTTAATTACCATTGAGAAGCACTTTACATGCTGGAGATAAAACTCGTTAAATAAAAACAATATGTGAACTGATTGTGAGAATTATCTGTCTTTACTTTCAGTCGAACTCAAACTTTCTGTATAGACTTACATATATATGTATAAATATTATATTCCCTTGTCAATGAACCGAACTTAGCAATCAGTAATGCCAAACATAGGTTAATTATTTTTAAATGTACTAGTTACCAATCCTGCTATTCTTACGTAGCAGAATGTGGCATTTCCTAGGGACATGAGAAAAGTTTCTAGAAACTCTCATAGGGATTTTGAGAAAGTCCGCAGTGGATGCTGTCAAATGTGGAAGATTGTCAAAAGTGTACAGTTGCCGTCTAATCTAACTAATAGTTTGACGTCAAACATCGTTTATAAATAATTCAATAACAAGGTGTATTTATGTATATGCATTTTTGCATCTTCAAGAAAAACAAAGGGAAGATAAACATTAGGATTATCTAACTAATGAAACTTTTCAAATGTGATATTGATAGTGATTATGTATAGCTCACTTTCAAGATTATTATGTTAATTAAATAAATTTTGTAATATTGTTTCTGAATTATAGCTATTTTTGTATTATACACGTTGTTACATGATTTTCATAAAAATATGATTATATGAATTTTTTTCTTATTTTATCATAATTGTAAAATAACCTATAAAGTTATACCTATATAGTATAACCTATAAAGTATACTCACATATTTGGAAACACCCTATATATTATAAAGATGTGGGATTAAATCTATTTTTAATGTATATGTTACTATGAAAGACAGACATTGGAGAATGTTAAGATTGTATAAGTAAGTATTGGTATATGTTGACATTTCACTATGTGAATCTTGACATTCTTCAATGTAAATCTTTCACAATAAACATATATATAAAAATAGTCCTTTAAAGAATAAGATAATCGTAATAGTAGGAGAGTAAAATTTAACTGACGCTTTATTTTTCGCTTATTATACATATTATCTTCTGTTTTACACGATTTTTTTTTTTTTTGAAATATTTATTTAATCCGCTATCGACAATATATACGCAAAAAGCCTAACAATAATATAATAACGGCAACGCAAAATATCGTATTTTTACGATGAAATTGTATTTTATTCCTTTCTCTTTTTTTTCTTTTTTCTCTCTCTCTTTTTTATTTATATTGCAAGGTGCGCTGCGCTTTTTAAACATTTGTTTGTATTTGGGAGAAGAAAAAAGTGATCTATGTTAATCTTGCCGACATTAATTCAGTGTAAAAAGAAATGTTTCATTGAATTCGGCGATTGATTAGACCTTATCTCACAGGATAACACCATGCGAATGTTTATCGCATTTTACAATTTTAAATTGAGCAAAAAGTTTCCTAAATACACATCTGTTCGTGGTTGCTGTAAAGTGATATACAAGAGATATTAATCGTTTATATCGTTTATTTCATTCGACGTATCACGATACTCGAAAATTAACGTACATTTTACGTTCACTTACTTTTACGATTATTTTATAAACCTAAACGAGAGACGACAAATGCGTCAGATCGTTTATTACTTTTGTTTTTATTTTAAAACGACGTTATTTCCCTTTTCCTTTATCATTATTGAATCTTCTCTTTTGAATTTCTTCTCCTTCATATTTTTCATTTTGTTCATCATCTTGTGAAAATTTGTCACGCTTTTATTTAAACAATTTATATCATATTTGTTCGATATTTTTGAAAGGACGATAATTCTTATCCTGTATGACGAAATATCTTGCGCAACGCAACCAAAACACATTTGTGATTATTATTATTATTATTATTATTATTATTATTATTATTATTATTATTATTAGTATTAGTATTATTATTATTCGATCGAATTTTCGATCTATCAGTTTTTTTTTATTTATTTATTCTTATTGTTTCTTTTTTTTTGTTTGCTCAAAAAATGGTTATATCACACTTAAGTAAGTAATTAAGTATTGCGCACTGTATCGTCGTAGCGTACAACTAGATTATATTTATATTTATATTGTTTATCTTCGTTTATACTCGAAATATTAGTACAAATATATTTATGGAAAGGGACGAGAAAAATCAATCGATTTGTGAATGATATACCACCCCCACCTTATTACGATATATAGATATTATAATAATAACATCGATTTTAAGAAATTGCCTAATCGCTAGGCTATGGTCCGCATATATCCGTTTTTTTATTTATTTTTTTTTTTATTTGTATTTACGTGTATTCATGTATATATATGTATATTTATATATTTAATATTGTGATTTCATACACAAATATCTGCGCGTGTGTGTGTTTATCATTTGTATGTGTGTGTGTTAATGCATATGTTTTATTCACGTTTTTGTCGTGGAATCCGACGTTTTGCGCTTCTGAAAATTCTCTAAAGCTCTTAATCTATTTTATTATTAATTTTGTTGTTGTTGTTTAAATATACGACAAACGTATTTCGACGTTAAGTTACAACTTACGTATCTCTAAGATAAAATCGACATGTACGTATAACATATATGTATATGTGTACATACCATATCGTATTAAATATATATGTATACATACATACATACATATATATATATATATATATATATATATATATATATATATATTTATTGTAAATTCAAGGTATTAACCCTTTTGCATATATTAATTATTTCATTTTAACAAACGTGCGTTTTTTCTTGGAACAAAACCCGATTAGCGATCACGTATAATAAATTCGCACACTTTCCTAGGTGGACGGAAAATCAATGAACAGTATCTTTAGAAAATCCTTACTTATTTTTTTTTCTCTTTTCCTCTCACTTTCTCCCTCTCTCTCTCTCTCTCTCTCTCTCTCTCTCTATTTTTATATTTCTCTTTCTTCGTTCCTTTTTTTCTTTCTTGGTTAATAAAAATCCTTCCATATTGCACTTTAGAAAGATTGACTAGTTTCTTTTTTATTTTCATGTTCGTATACTTCCCTTGTCGTAGATCATAATTAATATATATATATATTAGCATTTTCGAGAAAATAAAATTCTCGAGTCTTCGAAGAAATATCAGGAAGGAGCATAAGCTCGAAAACACATAAAATGACGAACCCTACCTATGTAATATACGTTTTCCGCTTCTTTTTTTTTTCCTCCACGACTTTGTAAATTATATGGTAAATTATCAAGAGATAGCAGGTCACGCGAATACTTATCAAAACAGAGAAGTTTAACTTTTGACGTGAACGTATTAATGTTCAGTGATTTTCAAATTCTTTTTAAAAGAGAAAACTCACCTATTCATTTTGATAACAATTATTGGTATATCAATAATATTATTATTAAAACAACTAATTTTTTATCAATTATTTCATATAAATATATTCTATTTTCCAATAGAATAAATAAAAATTAATTTTACACGATAATTATTATAACTAATAATTATTGAAATTTGTTGATAAATATAGTACAATGTTAAATAGAAATATTGCAATTGTTCGTTAAAAATAAACCTTAAAATAGTATTATCGGTTGATAAAACCTTTTAAAAAAAAAGTGTTTGGTAATCCTCTTGGGTTTGGGGGGAGGGAATGGGGGTGGGCAATAGAGTTTGAAAACCACTATCTTGTTCCAACGATGTAGTCGAAGAAGCAAAAGCAGGATAGATTTTAGACCGCGTCCCGCCGGAGGCTGGATTTTAACTATTGCCACGAACAAAGTAAACTAAACTAATCGTAAGTCCCTTTGCTGCTATTTCCTTGATTTCCTCGTGTTTCGAGGTCAACAAGAAAATAATAAAATAAAAATAAAAAACAAAAAACAAAAATAAAAATAAAATAGCAACGAAAAAATCATTATAGAAAAAGGAAGAGAAGTTATTGGATCTAGTATGTCAAATAAAACTCGTCCCTTTTTCTTTCTGTCTCTCTTTGTGTATCCCTTTACGAATTATCCACGTGTGTATACACGTTCAACGATAAACTACAAATTGGGATCCGCTGATCGGGCTTTTTTTTTTTTAGCGTAAAACGCCTCGTTTCTTGATGTACCTTGGTGGATAGTACACAAAAGTATATTATATTCAAGTTTATAATAATGTATCATTATTATAGGTATATCATTTTAACTTTTACTCCTACCATCATTTTTTTTTTAAATAGTCTTCGCAGCAATGGCTTTTTTCGTAGCCTTTAATTAATCAGTCACACCGCGTTTCGGACTCGTTAATTAATTAATTATTAATATTCGTGCTTTGCTTTTTTTTTTTTTTTGATCGAAGCCCCGCGCAGGAAGACTCAAGAAACCTTTAATATCCTATAATATATAAATATTCTTTCTTGTTTTTTTTTCTTTTCGTTCTCATTTACTCACATAATACGATGATAAATTTTAAACGATTTAACAATATTTCAAATACGTACAATTTTTTCTATTTTCTTTTTCTTTCCTTTTTCATTCGTCAAGATAACGTATGTGCGGATCAATGGAGGATAACACGTTCGTATTCCTATTTCAATTTTCACTCGAAAAACGATCTTATTTAAATCTTAAATCAAAGTTCTTTTTAAAACGATATTTAAATTCGTTTCAATTTATTCGTTTTTTTTTCTTTTTTTTTTTCGTTTGATAATCTAAATGTAGGTTAATTCGGTGCCTTGATAATAAATTTCATTGGATCAAAATTGTCATCTTTTTTTTTTTTACTCGTCAAGGAATTCGACAATTGCCTTAAAAGATGAATCAAAACCATTGAGAAGAATGGAAGATTATTTCGAAGAAAAAGAAAAATCTTATAATGTGGAATTTATAAATAAATAATAAATTTGTTTAAATGGTACCGAATTAATTGCTATACCTAATAATGTATATATATATATATATATATCTTTCTCTCTTTTTCTCTTTTTTTTTCTCTCAATCTTTTTTTTTATTTTCTTCTCTTCATCGAGTACGTACTTATTGCTTTTCGATTTTGAACGATTTAATCGATATCAAACGTGTATGCCCATCATCTTTGCCACTACTATCATCACCATTATCAATAAACCCTTCTATCGTGTTTTTACTTTTATTGCTTTTCAAATTTGTGCTCGATGGTATTAGTAAGTTCGTTCGATAACTCTTTCTTTCTCTTTCTATTTCTCTTTATTTTTCTCTTTCACTCTTTTTATCTCCAAACGGACTCTTATTATATTCAATAGTGGAAATCCATTCACAGCTATCGCTTTTTCTTTTTTTATTTACATGGATTCCATTTATTTCTCTATCTTTCTCTTTATCATCTTATTCAATATCACAAACTTCCGCTAATTTATATGATAATGAACAACGAGTGTCGAATAATCATAGGTTAAAAAGTAATAAATCGATGCATTTAATATGATTTATTGTATACCTTCAAATTCGATCAAGTAAAGGAAAGAAAAAAACACAAACGATAGCATTCTTTTCTTTCCTTCTTTTTTTCAACGTTTTATTGTACTATAAATGTATTTTAATAACGATAGCAATAATAATAATAATAATAGTAATAATAATAAAAACTATTTATAATTAAAATAATCTCGTACATGGAAATAATAAACTGAGAAAATTCTGAATTATTGGAAATAATAATAATAATAATAAAATAAAATCACAAAAAATGTTCACTTCGATTTCATTATTTTTTCAACGAATTCTTCGTTCACAACGTTCCAATGGTCTTCAAATCGATAAATGGAAAATATTCTCATTGAAAATATATCCGCCGATTGATCACACACCTTCCCTGGTTCTTAGCCAAGTTATGAAAATAAAACTAATAAAAATTACGTTAACACGACGATCGGGTTCGATCTTGCGCGAGGTTTCGATGGTCAATTAGAAAATTTTCTGTTCATTTATTTTTCCTTTTCTTTTCCTCCTTTTTCTTCTTCTTCTTCTTCTTATTCTTTTTTTTCTATTTCTGTTTCTTTCTCGCCTTTATTCTTTTTTTTAAATTTTTTTTGGTTTTTTTTTTTTTAATATCTACTTGATCCACTCACCATTTCCTAATGGACAATAAGTTCTTTTGTTTTTTTTATTTTTTTTTCATTGTCAAAAGATCATCTTCTTATCTTCGGTATATATATGTTGCATGTATATATGTAATTTATGTGTTAATTTGTATACATGTATGTACGCGCATGCGTACGTGTTGTGTATATCTAATTCGTGTATATTTGATGTGTATATTGTATATACGTTATCGAAATAGTCAATATTATTAGAAGTCCGGCAAAAATTCTATAATTTACGTTTATCTCTAGCGTAATTATTATTATTATTATTATATGTGGATAATGATAATAGTGATACGTAGTAATAATAATAGTAATAATAATAGAGATGACGTTGTATCACCTAATTATCTGACTTTTAAACTGGTGTCATCATTGAACAGTAAGTTCATTTTTTTTTGTTCTTATCAGTTTTACTAAAAAAATTCAAATTGAGGAACTTGTTCTATTCAATTTCACGCTTCTTCGTGATCGGTAGTACGTATTCTGTAATTTGTTTATTTTTCTATAATCTCTTCCATACTTTTCTTGTAAGAATATAAATATAGTGTAAAAAAAAGAAACAAAAGTTACGCAAAAAATTGCCTACCTACGCTCGCATAAATCAAATCACACTATAAATGCAATTGTATATTTCTTTATTTCTCTTTTTCTTTCTTTCTTTCTTTCTTTCTTTCTTTCTTTCTTTCTTTCTTTCTTTCATTCTTTCTCAATGTGTTATATCGATTTTCCTTTTGATTAATGATTTTCTCATTCGAAGCGAAAAATATTATGATTTACAACAATTATTTTGTCTTTATTCAATTATCAATTCTAAGGAGCGTGAAATTTATATAAATTTATTATATGTATTATATACAGGGTGAGTCAATAAAAATTATTATTTAAAATAACTCGTTATTTTATTTGTTATATCGCAAAACAATTTTTAATGAATTATTTAGTATTTTAAGAGATGTATCTAACTGATACAATTCGATTTAAAAATTAAAGGATACTTTTTTTTTCTAAATTTTGTGATTTGTCTTTACATTGGTATCTTCATATCTTAATAAAAATTCAAATCATATACATTCAATTAATTTTTCAAAATGTTGTATCATTAATTAAAACGATTTTTTTCTTTTATGAAATCGAAAGGATAACGAGTTCTTTTAAATAATTATTTTTATTAGCTTCCGTTGTATGTATGTATATATGATATACAGTGTCTCTTTTAATAGACACTTGTTTTATTTTTTGGTGTATATTTTTTTTTTCTTTTTTTATAGAACGAAAAGAATCAACAAAAATTTATTGATTATCTGAAAGAGTCAAATATTTTGTCACATTTTCTTTTTACGAATAATCAACGAGACTATACAATTTATCGTATAAGAACACATAACTTTATGCATACATATATATATATATATATATATATATATTATTGGTGAAAGGTAAAATTGAGCATAGGCGTTGAAAAATGGTATTGCCATATTATTTGGTATTCCAAGAACGATTTCAACTCCAAAATTGTTCGCGTCGGCGTATTGTATTTTAACAATAAGTCTAAATATTCGAGGTTACGATATCAGCCTTGAATGTTTTTGGACAAAATTATTCCACAATTTGCTCTGGAATTCAAAACTGAAATGAAAAAAAAAATAAAAATAAAAAAAGGAAAGGATTTTTGTCTAACCCCGGAATACATTTTTCATCGAAAAGAAAGAAAAGAAGAAGAAGAGAAAAAAAAAGAAGAAATAACTATTAAAATTTTTTTAATCAAAACTGACGAGATTTCAAATCGAGTTTTACTCAATTTTATTTTCATTCTCATATTTTTTCTAAATATTTTCCCTTTTCTCTTTTCCATCATCTATTTCTATTTCTTTCCTCTTGTATATTTTTATTATTTTGTAAAATTTTTATTATCATTTAATAATATCGTCGGAATAAAAATTTATATCTAATTTTTTTTTCGAAATTGTGCATAAGAATTTATAATGCAAAAGCGTACTACAATTGATTTATATAATATTGTATTATGTATACGTGTATATGTTAAGATGTATGCACATGTATATGACATCTATAGTCTAGATTATATTTACTTTAAAGCGTGTTTTTTCAATCTTTTGTTAATACCTGGCCCGCATACAAAATAAAATGAAAAAATAAAAATATAAAATTTTGTTATATTAGTGACAAACGTGCTTCTTCATTTAGTTTTTTCTTTTTAATTGCATTTTTTATCTTCGTTTGTGAGCTGCATTTCTACTTGCTTGTACGATCCCCAATGGCCAACAAGTTAGGACACCCTTGCTTTAAAGCTTATAACAATGTTTTTTCAGTAACGGAAAATATCCTTCAGCGTTGTAATTTCAACGTTGTCTATCTCGTTATTGGAGAGAAAGGAAGATAAAAGAAATAAAATGTTTCCAACGGTATTTGTGTAAACACCAATTCGATAGATCGATTCTACGAACGCGATAAATTGTTCTAAAACTGGCTGACAATCGAATCGTTTGTGATGTTATTTTTCTTTCTTTTTTTTTTTAATTATTTATTTCATCGGTTATTTATTTAGGAAAATCGAATAATCGAACAATCCTTTGAAAGCGTTTTTTTCTTTTCGTATTTAGGACGAAGGGTTCATTATTTAACGCATTGTAAATTGCAATTTCGAAAACATTTCTTTTTCGCGTTTTTGTTTTTTCTTTCTCAATAGTTCTACAAAATTCGACAAATAATGCAAAAAAATTAATATCAAACGTATCATATTAATATAATGAAATGTAATAGATCGATTTTTCAATATACTTAATTAATATAGTTTTTTAACGAAGAAGAATTACAATACATTATTATTACAATTGTAAATTTTTATTTCAAATATGAATGAAATTTAAATAAATGATAAACATATTGTCATTTTTATCGTATTACGTATCACTTAAATCGTTTTCATTATCAAATCCAATTAAACTCCTTTCTTCTCTATGAATTATTAATAACGATAATAATAATAATAATAATAATAATAATAATAATAATAATAATAATAATCATCATAATAATAATAACAGTAATAATAGTAATTGATCATTTTTTAAAGTCTCAGATAAGAATCTTAATTGTTCGGGTGTTGCGGTTATACGATTAGGTGAAAAAATAAAGAAAGATAAAAAAAAAATTGGGTTTGCGAGAACGGTGCTGAGCTTTAAAAAAATAAAAAAAGAAAAGAAAGAGAGAAAAAAAACGAAAGCCTCGTCGCATGTAGAAGCATGTTGATTGGCTGTCCGATTTAACGAAGAAAGACACCGAAATTTATTTGCGAGTAATTTGGCAAATTAAAATCGGACAGCGACACGCGAGCTGTCATGCTCGTCGTCCATGTGAGTGTTGTTGTTACCACTACTACTATTACTTTTACTATTATTTTTTTCTATTACTACTATTACTATTACTTCTACTACTAACACTACTATTATATTATAGATTTTCGTAATTCAGGTGGTGCAGCATTCGTTCGGAAAACGAAAAATCATGTGGTTTCGAATTTTAGTTTTAAGATAATCAAAACTTCAATTTTTCATACTTTCGGTTTCTTTCATTAGAGTTGTTCATTTACAATAATGTATTTTTATTTTTCTTTTTATTTTTGTAACTCAATATTATTAAATGTAATTCAATATTATAGATTGACACGAAAAGAAATCATATAATTTTTGGAGCATTATTTTACATTATTCCCGATTATAACAAGAGTTTTATAAAGCTTATGTACATCTTGAAACATATTGCAAAATTATTATTATTATTATTATTATTATTATTATTATTATTATATTGATGGATGTTACAATGTATTGAGTTACCTGAAATATTCGTATCGATCTTATGAATATATATATATATATATATATATATATATATATATATTATTATCGAATAATATTTTGCATTTATTTAAATTTTATCAAATATAAATGAAAATAATTTATATTTTAAAATAAATCATAAAACAATGTTATTATTATTATTCGACTTACTGTTTAATTCACTTTCAAAATTATTCGTACTTTCAATTTAAATATTTTAAAATAATTTTTTCAAATCATTTAATAATTTATTTAAATATTTAAAAATTTTAATTATTTTTTTTAAATCAACACAAACTTTTTAGGTAACTCTATTTTGGAATTCGGCATCTAATGTTAATTTGCATCGATTTAGAAAAGAAAAGTATCTTTTTCAACGTTAGTATCTCATACGAACTGAGAAAAATTGGTAATGCGAGATTAAATCAAATAATAAAAGTGAAAGGTTTTATGATACTTAAGTTTTGACGTATGTTACTCAATATGTCGTAAACGTGTATAAAAAATCTTTAAATTTCTCTTTTAAAATAAATTTTATAGTATTTAAATTATTTTCATATCCAATATAACAATATAGTAAGAATAATACTAATATAAAATAAAAAATATTTATCATCACAGATAATTGAAAATTATCATAGGAGAAAAAGAAAAGGTCGTATTTAAATAATTTTTTGAAAAATTTGATTTAGGCAGCCTGTAAAGCACGTTAGTACGAGCTATGTATGTAAGCATGTATATATATGTATGTATTTTTTTTTTCTAGTCATTTAGCTTTTATCAAAGCATATGTTCGCTATTAGAGTTATCCAGCCGGTCAACACACATATGTATGTTTAGGTGTATGGTATATATACATACACGTATACGTTCTCTTTCTCTATTTTTCTTTTTTCTTTTGTATCTCCTACCCATCATTGAGTTCTCAAAATACCGTAACTAAACGGATCGTTGTTGTACTGAAAGCTCGTTTTATTTCGTACAAAGAACCTTTTCCAAACTCGAATGTATCGGCCTGGAGCTATGGCTCTGTCAACTTTCCGGAAGTAATAGGAAAAAGAGACTTTCGAGAATCCTCTGTCTGTCCATCTGTCTGTCTGTCCGTCTGTCTGTTTGTCTCTCTACCTTTCTCTCTTTCTCTTTTTCTCTTTTCTCTCTGTGTGTACTATTTTGTACAAAAGATCTACGAAAAGATTCTCCAACGATTTTCCCATCAAAATTTAACTCATTCTAAGTGCAATGTAATGGATTTCATATTTTTTCTTTAAAAGACAATTTTACCTAGCATTAAAAGTACTATTCTTCAATCGTATATTTATTTCAAATATATTATATCATTGTTCACATATGTATATGTATAATACCGGTAATCATAAAGGTGGTGGATTTATTGTTAGAATCTTAAACAATTACCAACATTTATTTTATGATTTAATTTATATTACATTTATTATTAAATAAATCATAAACTCAATTGTTTTTTGTTCTTCATTTTTTGATTTAATAATCCACTATCGTAAATACCGGTATATATATGTGAATTGACTATAAACTGTAATATAAGATAACAATAAATCTGTTTAGTGTTAATTAATTCTAACCAAATGAAGATAATAATTAATAAGGTAAGTTTGTATCGTTCTCAAATACATACTTGTTAAAAAAAAATGAAAATTATATAAAAGACTTTTAAATTATACCAAAAATTAAATATATCACCGATACAAATACACGTACATGTGTGTTAATATCAGTAAATTTGTCTCATAATTTGAAAACCACTGGTTTGATGCTTCAAGATGATATGCTCCATGACAACTAATACTTTTGACGATATCGAAAAAAAATACGTGATATTCTTTCTCACAGCAATCATAATAAATTCCCGAACAGCTGCCACCATAAAAAAAAGGAATGGATATCTTTATAAGGTCCATATTCATTTTTTATATTTTTCATTTACGTTTTTGTTGTGTTTCGCGAAAAATAATTAATCGTAAGTATGAGCTTGAGTTGACGTTACTTCGTCCTTTTTTTTTTATCTTTTTCTTTTTTCCCAAGCTTACCTTATATATCATCGAGTCTTTTTCAAAATGTTTGATAGAAGCAAGGATATGTAATCGATTACACTCGTCAGCACGAACTCCAAGTGTATTTATCTATATGTTCTTATGTATATACATGTATACATATATATATATATATATACATAAGTATATACAGGGTGTCAAAAAAGCTTGGGAACCAAACCAATTCAACATAATATCAAAGTCAAACAGATGAAGAAAAGTTCATAAATACGTAGTATAAGTTGGGCTCCATATATTTTTATACACCCAGTATATATGAACATACGTATACGTGTACTTGCCATTTACAATATATTTCCCTTCTACAGTGACATACTGCGAAGCTCTCTCTCGCCTAGCTCTTATAAACGTGAGGAAGCCTCCGAAAGCTTCGTCGACGGTTTTATTTTGCTTCTATAGAAAAATTATTACGACGAAGACGAAGAAGGACAAGAAGACAAGAGGATGGAGAAAACGATTTATGACGATGATACCTTTTTTTTTTCTTCCCTTCGACCTCTTTCATTCATCCTCCCTTTACCCTCTTCCTCTCATTCACTCTCCTTCTCGTTGCTCTATTTTCTCCTCTCGTTTTTATTTCTCTCTCTCTCTCTTTTTCATCGAGTCTTATTTATTTCCTTCTTTCCTCTTCTTCTCATATTATTTTTTTCCTCGTTCCTCCTCCTCTCTTCTTATTTTTCACTTTGTTTTAATCATTTTTGTATTTCTCTATCTTTCTCTCTCATACTCTCTTTCTCTCTCTTTTATTTTCTCTCGCTTAATTTCTCGTTCTTTTTTTTTTTAACTAATCCGAATTAAATTGCTACACCTATATAATACTATATTCGAATACTTAGTTAGAAATTTTTCTCAATCGTGTAAAATTACGTATAATTACCATCCGATGTTTATCTTTTTAATTATGATTTTTAATTAACCGGTATTAAGAAGAAGTAGAAGGAAAATACGACAGTTTGTTATAATAGCGACGATAGAATCGTTGGACTTTAGGATTATTTTCTTCATGCAATCGTATCATGTTTTTTGTTTCACTTTTCTCTCCTTTCCGTTTTATCTTTGTTCTTAACTTGTATGTTTTTTTTCTTTTTTATTTCTTTAAAAAATTTCTTTCATCTACGAAGTAAATATTCATGCGTTAAACGATGCTTGTTACTTTATTTACATACACATAAACGATAAATTTCGTTACTCGTACAAAATCGTAATGTAAAAAATTGGTGTAAATTTATGCGAGATCATTCTTCGTCTCTCTCCCTTTTACTATCTCTCTCTCTCTCTCTCTCTCGCTCTGTCTTTCATTTTTTCATCTCTTTCCTTCTCCCTCTATTTTTTTGTTTGTTGTTACGTTTTTTTTTCTGTATGTTGTTGTTTTTATTTATGTTTTTATTTTTATTTTTATTTTTCTTACGCCACTAATGTAAAAGCGAATCTATACGAGAGTAGGAAACAAAAGGGAGAGAAATTGCATTGCGATAACGATCAATAGTTTCAACGAACGTAATCGCTTAATAAGCGTTTCTTCCTTTTATTTTTTTTGTCTCTCTCTTTCTTTTTCATTTTTATTTTTATTTTTGTTTTGTAGCGTTCGAAGCGTTCGATCATCGAAATTTGAAAAAAAATTGGAACACGTTGAACGCGTGCGTGTTCAGACGTATTCGATTAATCATTCGTTATAGCCTAGTCAGTCGATTGGACTTTGAGTTAAACGTTAAATGAACAATTATAAATAGAGAAAATAAAAAGAAAAAAGGTAAAAAGAACCAAAAAAAAAAAAAAAATAAAAAATGGTCTAGTCATGGAAAAAGAAATGGGAAGAAAATAAGAAAAACAAATGTATATATATACTTCGAGGAGATATTATGGAGTAAACTCGACTTTTTTCTTCGATATTCGATGATGATTTATCGATTTTGACCTATTTACTTGTTACTGTTTAACGATAAATCATTCTTTAATCATTTTCTTACAAATATTGAATCTAGGACTTTAGAAAATTACTATTTTTCTATTTTTTTTCCTTTTTGTTATTTTAAAACACGTAAATTTTAACGTATTGCTTATATGTATTTACTTCGAAAAAATGACTCTAGCGTCTAATATGTGTATGTATGTATTTATGTATGTATTATATACTTATGAGAGTGAGTCAATAATTTCGTATCGCTAATTATGACAATGGGTTAAGTAAAACAAATTGATTTAACCATTTATTTTATAATATAAATAATTGTAATGAAAATGTAATCACATGAAATGAACTTGTTTTTTTGACTTCATACATCAATTGTCTTTCAATGTAATTGTATTTTATAATTCTTTTATATTATAAAATAAATTCTTTTACTTATATATACTCCGCGAATAACAATGATTGGCTCATTCTCATATATATGTATATATGAATGTATGTATGTTTTAAAGTGTACTACTACGTAATCAACGTTTCCAAAAAACAGCCCTCTTAGTGTTGATATTAACATGCTAATATATAACTACGTGTAAAATTTTCAAACGTTTATGAAATTCTTTAATAGTTGTTATGTTTCACACCCATACGCTCACACACATCTAACGCACATTTTTGTATGTAAATACATAATTTACTAATTAAGTTCTATTATTTTTTACATTAACGTTATTTTTTTTTTTTTTTTTAATAACGAAAAACAATACTTGGACGTTAGATTTTCCGTTAAATTTTATGTCTTCCCATTTTTTCATAATTATTTTTCCATTCGTGTATACTTGGCTAAAAGCGTATTTATCGTATTTATTCGGACACCGAGAAGAGTTACTAATACTTATTTGATTTAAGTTAAAGTCGAGTAAGCGTCGGGAAGATTTCTTTGGACACTTTATGTCAGCCATACTTAACACCTTACCGACCGGCAGTCGATTAATCGACTTTTATTTCACAGAGCTTATCGATAAATATTGTTTGGACTAATATCATTAAAATAAAAGATTTTATTAAATTTGGTTATCATATAATAACACAAAACGTACAATTTTACTAGAACATAAGAAAAGCGCATATTTTCCCGCGCGACAGTCTAAGCCGAAAGCGAGCCGATGTCTCGGACGATATGCGGTTGAGTGGCCGGTGAGAAGAGCATAGGATCCTCGAATCGCTACCGGTCGGTAAAGTGTTAAAATCTGCTGCCCCGAAATATACAGTCATAAATTCATCACTTTTTGTTTTTCTTCTTCTTCTTCTTTTTACGGTCATAATTGTCCCTTGCCTTATCTCCCCCCCCTTTCCGCCCCTACGCCTGGAAAGCTAACCGATTTTATAAAAAAAAAATTGCTGCGAATTTGCATCAATGTCAAAGATAACATCAACGTTTAAATAATGAAATAAAGGTACTTGTTTTTTATTCCTTATGACCTCTTTTTTTTTTTTTGATCATCGGTTTATATAAATTGTCTCTTTTATAACATTGGGTTCCACTTTTTTGTTTGTATAAGAGATAAATGTATGTGGCTCGTCAGAGAAAAAGATTAAGTACTTTTGCTTATTAGATATGCTATGGGTATTTATTAATTTTAATTATTTTCTTTGACTCAATAATTATTGTGTGTATATATAGATATATTTTTTTAAATTGATATTTTCCTTATGTTTTATGTAATTATTTCTTTTTTTTTTTTATCGTTGATCATTTATATAATTTATTTTCAATCTTTTTTTTATTCTTTTTCTTGTTTTCATTCTGGTTTACGCAATAGTAAATGGAACGAATGACTTATAAACTGATTTTTAAATTACTGTGAAGTTTCATTGATTTGCATAATAAATGTAATTAAAAGTTCCTATTGGTATGAAAAAAAAAAAAAATATCGAAAAAAAAATATATATATATAAAATTCGTCAATAATATATAAAACACGGGGGGGGGGGGAAAAAATAATAAAGATAAAATTAATTTATCTTGTTTGTTTGACATTTAAACGCATGCGCGATCTTTGATCGTTGCTTCGTTTAATCGGCTATTATTTTATCTCTTGTTATTTTGTAATTGATAAAAATAATTGTAAACTTTTGTGAGATTTAATAAAAGTCCGGGGAGAGGGAAGGGGGGAAGAGTGAGAAAGAAAGAAAATGAGACCGTGATGAAAAAAAAGAAACACAACAAAAACAAGCTTCGCATATCGATTTTTTTTGTGATGGATAAACTTTTTCGCGTGTGTATTTATTTAAAAAAAAAAAATTTTTTTGTTTTCTTCTATTTCTTTTCGTCACCCAATATTTTTCCGCTCGGACATTCGAATTTCGTGGCACGAATATTAAATTTAATATACGTAAGTAAAGTATTTTTGAAATACGAATAAAACGTGAATGTATTTGTTTATGAAATTTTTTTCTCTTCCTTCTGTTTTCATATTCTCTCTGTTTTTTCTTTTTGTTTGCTTTTCAATGCACTTTTGATTAATTTGCGATGCATCGAACGAAATAAAAATCTTTACGTTGTTACCGAGAGAAAACGCGAGAACGTCGTTAACTGCGTACTAACCATTATGTAAAAGAACAAGGAGATAAAAAAAAACAAATAATAAGAATTATTAATATTTCTGTTAGATGCAATACAAAGCTTTACAATTTATGAGCATTCTGGATAGAATTTTAAAAAAGAAGAGAATTGTGAAAACAGTAGAGAGAAAGAGAGAGAAAGAGAGAGAAAGAAAAAATTAATTTACAAGATACAGCGTGTCATATCGATAAGAAAAATTAAATATAAGTAAGCTGTGAGAAATATAACGATAAAAATATTAATTATAAAGTGTATTTTTATTAATTATAAAAAAAATTATTAAGTAAATGTTACGAAAGAAAGAAGGAAAGATTATAGTAATATAATTAAAATTTAAAAATTCAGTATTTTCTCTCTCTCTCTCTCTCTCTCTCTTGTTTTGTTTTTTATTCTATACATTTATGACCTTTGTCGTAATTGTATAAGTGCAAATAAATTTTGAAATAAGAAGAAATATAAATATAGATATATAAAGAACGAAATATAACATAAAATGTACTATACGATAGATTAAAAAAATAAAATAAATAAATTTGACTTTTATTTTGTAACCTTTACATTTTCTTCTTTCTCTCTTTCTCACTAAAGTTAAAATAAAAAAATAAAAAAAGAAAATATACATTGTTTGATCGAAAGCAACGAATAACAGTGAAGCCAGAGCAGATGTGTCGTTTTTTTAAAAACCTGACATATGTATGTACGATAGTTTATCTCTCGTACATTTTACAAACGTTATAAGAGAACAAACGATTGAACGTACACCGATTTTTATTTGCCTCAACGTTTGATAAGTTGATACTTGACAATGACGTATTTCGGAATCTATATATATATGTGTGTGTGTGTATATTTTTGTATCGTGTATTTATATAAAATGTGTAGAAAGCATGTTTTTGTGTGTTCGTTAATCGGTCGCCATTTTGTTATTACATCCAATTTGATCCTTTTTTTTTTTTAAATTCTTTTCTTTTCTTTTTCTTTTCCTAAAAAAGCTTCCAGCACAGGTATACATGTGTAGCATGTGTTATATATTGTATATGTTTCAATGTGTATGAAAGTGTACATGTGTGTGTGTGTGTATGTGTGTGCGTGTGCGTATATCCTATACACGTATGTAATACGTATTGTATATAAAATGAACGAACTTCATTTCGTTCTATTACATTATTTCGGCTGCGAGGTTGTTCAAAAGTAAGCAGAAATAAATGTCTCTTGGTAGTTTCAGAAAAATTTGGAACAGTCTCAACTCGTTTCATTATCGTTAAATTGTTCACCGATTTTAAGAAAGTACATTAAAATATTTCTTGTCCCCTTTTTTCTCTTTTTTCTTCTTTTTGTTTCCCTCTCTCTATCTCTCTCTCTCTCTATTTCTTTCTATTTTCCTGTGTTTTCTTTATTTTTTTGTCATTCAAAATTTGACTATCTGTGACATCATTTTGTTGCAATAACGTATTTTTGCTCATCGATTTCTAATATCACATACGATATACATATGTATGCAAGTGTGTGAATTTTTTTAATTTTTCATACTCTCTTTCTTTCTCTCTCTCTCTCTCTCTCGCATTCTCGCTTGTTCTTTCGTTTAAAAAGTCGGCATTTTTACGATACAATAACAACAATCTTACTTTTATCGTTTGGTCGAGGAATATATATATATAATAATATAGATAATTGTYTAAATACGTGAGAAACAGGATTACCGAAGGAAAGATATTGTTATTATTTCTTATCCTCGGGCTATAGGAATAGTTATTACGAAAAATAAATATTGATTTTATTTTGAAAACAAAAAAATTCAAACGGGATCTTATGCGCGAACACTTTTTTTTTCGAACGGTTTATTTCGGTTTTAAAACTACGAAAGGATGCTTGTATGACGAGTTCATATTGATTTATGGTATTTATTTTATATCGTTTTTATTTCTTTTTTTACTTTTTTTATTTTTTATTTTAGAAACGTGCTCGAAATATAGGAAGTCATTATAACGATCAAAAAAAAGAAAAAAAAAAAAAAAAGAGAAAGGTTTCGAACTCTTGATTTAATCAGATATAACAGTTGTTTTGTAGGAGGATAAAAACACAAGAAATGAGAGACGATTTAAAAAAATGTATTTGCAGAGGGTGGGGGATGGGGGAGGTGAACACAATATTCTCGAGGTAGTCATTAACTTCTATGAATTTTCTTTTCTTTACTTTTTTTTTTTTAATTATTTTCTTTTTTTCGTTTCAAATCGTTTAATTTTTTTTTTATATTTTTCATTCTCTTCCCCCTTTTTCCCTCTCTTTCGTAGAAACAATTAATTCCGGAAACGAAAATCGTTTTTTTTTTTGTTATTTTTCTTACGATCCGATAATCCTGTTTCCAAGAAAAAAAAAAATTCCTTTTTTTTTTTATTTTTCTCATCGTGTTTTTTTTTTCTCATTCGCGATGATAAAAATCGAAATCGCGCGTTGATTTGGAGGATCGGCCTTAAATTTCTCTGTTTTTTTTTTTTTATATTTCTTTTTTTGGTTTTTTTTTTTATTCTTCGATTTCGCCGTCATCGATTATTTTATCTTACTATCTCTTTTTTTTCTTCTATCTTTTGTCATTCTAAAGAACGTGAAGATTCTCACAACTTTTTGACTTACTGTCCCTTGCCCAAACCTTACCCAACAAATTTCGTACCTTTAGGCTGGTACTTGTCCTACTACCTCTGTACTTCTTTGGCGAGTTGTTCTCCGAACAAGAACCCAACGGTGATCTGCTACGATTTTTTCTTGACCTTTTACGAAATAGATCACGCGTCCTTTCTGGATTTTCGAGTTTTAAACGTATTTGCGTTAATAGTCCAACCAATAATTCGTCCACGTTATGATTTATTCCAACCGATGTTTCGATGAATTTGCAATCGAACGACGTTGCCATTGATTTACCTTCTGTTAACAAATTTTTTTTTTCATTACATATGTATTTTTTATTACACACAGATAGGAAACATTTAAATAGGAACATCTGAATGTTTTATTGTTAATTTTTCTTTAAAAGTGCACAACTGTGTTTTCAAACATTTATCAAGAAAATCCGTAAATTAATCGGCTTTGATTTTGAATTACAAAAAAATAAATTGATGTAATAGTCAGAAATAAAAAATATGTGTGTTTTTTTTATCTTTGGTAATATGGTACAAGGATAAAAATAACTTTTTAAATTAGGAATTTTTCTCTCAGCTATATCATAAATTTATTCATATGGATAAAAATATACTAAAGTAAATAATAAAGTTTATAGATTTTATTATAGCTTACGTCAGGGGAAAATATTCAATTTTATAGAAAAAGAGAAAATAACAATAATTTTGTTTGAAACTTACTTTTTGAAATATGATAAAACTTTTCTTGAAAAATATATTTTCATAACTAATTTTAATTTTCTATTCAACTATATCGTAAAAGCAGGTAACACAGCAAAATCGTATGTTACGTAACAACTATAAGTATAGTACATACTTTATCACTTTCATGTGCATTTAGGAAAAAAAGATAACTTTCAAAGTAAGTTGCATATCGTATCACATTATAGAGATTCGATCTATGAGCAACGTGTGACTCGACAGATGTCAACACGGTAATTCAACTTTTGCTGGATATTTTCAAACTCAAGTAAATGCATATCTTTTATAACTGCGACAGTTGCTTCTTGAATTCTTTGCTTGAGAAATTCTTTTACGTTACATGATAAAAGTGTTTAACCATACACATGATTCTTTTTATTATACGTATACCATGATAAGAAAGAAAAAAAAAACTAGTTAACTCTCGTGTAATGAAGTTTTAAATCTAAAGTAGAAAAATATCTATTTCGTATTCATTTCTATTTTTATCGTTGTTCATTTATATAAATTAGTCAATCTTTTTTATTCCTTTTTTGTTTTCATAAAATAAACTTTTATTTCTTTTTTATTGATGTAATCATATCGAAACTATATAAGAAAAGAATAAGCTTATAGTAACTTAATTTCTTACGATAATTATTATTATCGATAAATTATATAAGTGTTCCCATTTAAATGTTATATATTTATTATTATATACACCATATAAGCAATAAAAAAATAGATTGATTTGTTTATCGTACAACAGAATATGCAGAGGAATTTAGGAGAACGAAGAAACAGTTTTGTAGGCAGGTGGGTTTTTGTGCAATAACGTTACTATTCGTTTTCGTTTTGTTGCCACACGATAAATAATGAATGATTTGCACGGTTAACAAGTATTTACACGTACCGTTAGATTAAATTATTGGCACGTTCATTACCGGAAAAAAGGGAATATTTTTTTCTATTGGTTGGACAGCAGTCATCTACAAACTAAATCGATATTACTGTGTCGAGAATTTCAAACATTCACGTATATATACACGTAGGTATATATATATATATATATATATATATATATAGATTTATAGATTTAACGTATTTCCGATGACAACCATGAAAAATGTTTAGACGATAACCGTCAAACGAATATTCGATGTTTAACAAATTTCCAATGTGTTGCTCGATTTAAATATTATTCTTTAGTAATATAAACTAATCAAAAATATAAATTATCTTACTATAAAGTAATCATATATTTTAAAATATTTTTTTTCTTAAACACATAATTCCTTATATAGTATAATTAAGTTTCACGTTCTATAAAAATTTATATTGTAAAAGAAGAAATAAAATCGTAAAGAGAGTTTGTTAGTTTTGAAAAATTACATCGTTGTAATTATTATATCAATCGTTTATAAATAAAAGTAAACGTATGAAAAGTGGATTATTTTTGTTTTGTTTTAAAATATCATTTTAAAGATTCTCATTAAATCGTGTTTTCGTTTGAAAGAGAAAATCTCTCAAATGGGAACTTTGATCGGCCGGACGAGTTTCAATTAAGCGGATCGGAATCGCCAATTCAAATTTCAATAAACCACCAACAAAGTGTTGAAAAATGAAATATCGTAGCTCTCGTCGTCTTTTAAAACGTGCAAAATAAAAAAAAAAATAAAAACTCGGTTATATGGAGAACGAAGGAAAGATAGTTCCTTTGACCTATCCGTTTTTCGTTTGCTTTCTTTTTTCCTCGGGCTACACGGTCGTTGGCCTCGTTCCGACTTTTCTTTTTGCCAACTTTTTCGTTTATTTTCTCTCTCTTTCTCTCTCGCTCTTTTTAAAATCGTTAACGAAAAGAAATCCTGAAAAAGTTGTCTGTAGGATTTTCGTTATAATCGTTCCTGGCTTATTTTAAAGATTTTTATGGCTTGTAATATATATATAATATTATATAACGTGATACCGGGGGGGGGGTTGAGATATTATATGATACACGAGAATACTTTTAAGCTAATTGAATTCAAAATGACGATGATTAATCATTGAGCAAATTATTGTCAATGATCGTAATTACCAATCATTTTTACAACAATGCTTGTTAATATTGTTTTCATTGAAAATAATTGGAAATAATTTCGTAGCTTTTAACTTTTATTGAATTGCAAAACGAATCATAATTAGTTTTTGTGTGTGTGTGTTATACGTTAATAACACAAATAGGAAACAGTTTTTTTACAACATGTGTTATACATAATCTAAAGTCTTTAAAAAAAATGTAGCATTAAGAAACTTTTTAACTAAAAGTGTTTGCAGAATTTTTTGTCAACGGTTGTTTGGAAACCCAAGCTTTTTATCAAAGACTTTTTAAATTGTTTCACTTTAGCCGTATTATGAATAAAATATATTTTCCTTAAAAATTGACTCTACTTTAAAACATCCGTAGCATTGAGATCAGAAGAGTTTGAAGATCAAGGCTTTTTGTTTTTTTTTTAATCAAAAATCTTTATAAATAAATCTTCGCAAACTCTTTTGAATAATTTTATTCCATATGCCAATTTCCATAGTGTCTACATATTTTGACAAATTTCTTATTTAAAATTATATATGTGAGATTTTATAATTCAATACGTGTTCCTAATATTAACTTTTTAGTTATTGATAAACAATTTTTTCTAATATCTAAATTTGTAATATATATTTAAAATTACTTTTCCATCATTGCAAAAAAATATCGTATGTCACCTAAAATTTTAATATTAAAAAATAAAAAATTACTTTTCCTATTAACCAATAATTAACAAATAAACATATATTTTGACAATTATAATAATTTGTTATAAGTATTAAAAAAAATAATTTTTTATACCTTATGTAGGTATAAAAACGATTAACATTAGAAATACGTAGATGTATCGAATAGGAAACAACACGACCATGTTCAAAGAGAAATAGGGTTAGGGATTCTAGGGTTACAGTTTAACAAAGAGTCTCCGGAAGTGGGACCGTGGCAAATGGTGCAGCTTGCATGCGGAATCTCGTTTGAATGCGGCGATAAGGATTTTGATAGACGTTCTGGATCGTGTACAATATAAACGATTGGTTACCTTCGGTCGATATCACACGACTCCTAGCTAGATCAACCTTGTTTCCAACGAGAATGACCGCCCTCGCAGATACGTGGTCGCTACGCCAAAGTGCTTGAAGAACATCTTCAGCTACTTTCACAGATGTACGATCCGTAGTTGAATAAACAACGCAATATGCATGTGGTTCGTACGTAGATATACAATTCTCCGGCTGTAATCAAAAACGTATAATAATTTCTATTAAATATTCATTTACTATTATTATCTCTCTTATTTCTTATTATTTTTATTTTATTCTCCCTTTTATACGGGTTCCGAGTTACTTCTTTAATATACACATTTGTAACCTTATTTAATGTTATCAAAATAGTCCAATTCTTTTTATCAACTCTATGGGATTAAAGGAACATGGTTTTTGTGTGTTTTCGAACGGGTCACTTGATACATTTTATTATTCGTGCTCACGTTGTTTGACTTTAATGATCTAAAGGAAATTAATAATAAAATGTAGGTTACATCGTTGATTATTTATTATTATTTAAATGTAGTAATTAATTCGATAGATTTTTATACAAATTCTCTATTTATTTATAAAGTAATAATATGTATCTATGATCACCACTAATTCATCTTTCCACTTGTCTAATTCCTTGACGACAATAAGATGATTATTTAGATTAAATGAATTCAATGCTAAACGCATATCTCGTGTTCCTTTATATTATATATACTATATACTTATTTCTGTTACAATGGATTAAATGATACATCTTCATAAAGTCATATATATATGTATATATGTAGTAAAAAATATATCAATTATGCAATAAGAATTATTGATTAATACTTTTAAACGAAACGTTTAAAAAGTATCATTTGACCAATCGTGGTAGGTTTAGTTTTAATATTAAAGCACCGAATTAGCTACTACACCTAATACATGCATATATATGTATGCATGTATATATCGCGATATCGAATATAACGTGTTATAGGGGGGTGAAGGGGTGGATGAGGG
>NW_015148974.1:3614670-3627673 GCF_001465965.1 Polistes dominula | reverse complement strand
AGATCGTTTCACGGTCGAACACGTATCATGGCTCGATGCTTGTCAATGGCTAACACATATGCCTGATTACTGGACTAGGAACGCTTCAATGCTTTTGCAAGTCCTTTCTTACCCTCACCGTGTATGCGGGAACACCGTGTACGATAAAATATATGTTCACGTATATACGTATATGAAGAAAAAGAAGACATATAACGTATACCTATCATATATGTATGTATATATCTATATATGTTAATAATATATACATGTATATGTGAGTTTGTAGTATCGATAAACCTTGGAAAGTGATATTTTCGTTCTGAGTGATTACAACGATACAATTTTAGGATGTTTTGTACTTGCTTTGATATGTTTTCAAAACTTTTATATAAGAAATAAAAAAGAAGTTTATCTATAGGGAAATTCTCTAATATAGATTATTTTTGAAAATAATAAATAATGTGTGTTAGAGAGAAGTTTTATTTCTTTGGAAAAGGTCAATTTTGGCGAAGAATTTTTTTTAGTTTTATCCAAATAAAATAAAATAAGATAAGATAAGATGTATTTCTTATATATATATAAAATAAGGAAGATTTATTTTAAAATAGTTATAAATTATTATAAATAAAAGAAAAATATTATAACTAAATATAATATACGATAAGGTATATTGATCTTGTTAGATAATAATATTGTCCTATACAAATAAGTCTAATAAAATATCTACATTTCTCACATTCTTTTTATCTTTATATTCTCAAAATTGAGTTTCGTACATGTACAACATACATATGAAGAATATATATATATATAAAGAAGACTATAACGGATAATATAAGCTTTTGTATGCGTTCGTAGATGTTGTGCATGTTTATAAAACCGTGAAACTACAAAAAGGATTTCAAAGTTATTGAACAAACACGCCTTGTTTCCAACGTAACGCTATTTTGTAGACATGCAAGTCGACTTTTTACTCTTCTTCTATTTCCCTTACTAACATCGTTCACACAAAATCTGGAAAAATCGTCTTTTCTTTTCTTTTATGCAACGAAATATAATAGTTTGACATAATGAAATAAAAGTTCTTTTATAATAATTTCCTATTATAAACATTTTTCAATGATGATAAATCATTAATAAGAATTTATGAACATTAATGAAACTTTTTAATTAAAAAAAACTTACAGTATTTTCCATTTAAATAAATAAACATCATAATATTTGTTAAATATAAATTTCAATATTACTTTTGTTAATCTAGTATTAATCTTAATAATAAATTAATTATTTAATTAATCTAGTATATCTGGTTTTAATTATTATAGTAACAATTTTTGATTTATTATAATATTGTTATTTACATTGTTTCAAGAAAAAAAGAAAATATTTGCATTGAATCGAAAAAGGATTTTAAAAAATTGATATCGTAATGTTATATCGATTTACGAATAATTGTTTAAAAGAAAAAAATCTTTTTAAGAAATCGAAAGGAAAGAAAATAATCGAAAAATATTGCGAAATTCGCTTACAGACAATGGAATAAAATGTTTTCACAGAGAGAAATTGATAAGCATCGCGTTCAAAGAGGGGAAATAGAAAGAATGAAGAATAGAATGTAAGATCGAGCAATAATTCTTAAAAAGAAATCTAAAAGAACGATAGATAGGAAGTTCAAATTTCACAAAAGAATAACGCATAAACGATTCTACTACAAATTTTAGAACCTCTATAAAATCGATATTTCTTTTTATTTTTTGTTTTGTTATAATTTCTTTTTCTTACAATTCAATTTATTATTATTATTAACAACAATGAAATTATTTACTGTATAAAATAAAATTATTATTTTATCATTAAACGGATCATTCTTATAGTATCAATTAAAATATGAACAAAAAAAAAAAGATTTTCTAAAAACAATTCGTGATACATCAAACATATCACCCCCATATGCAGGATGTTCAAAAACTAAGAAGAAACATTTATTTTTTTTTTTAAAAGAACTGATCTACACATATTATTTGACTTTAATTTCTGTAACATTATTACAATATATTTTATCAAATAATATATTAAGAATGTGTTTATTTAAATATAAAAATATAGACTCATAAAATCTGCAGAAAAAATAAGAGAGAAAAACTAAAAAAGAAAAACAATTCTAATATACTTAATTTGTTAAGTAAGTATCATTATCTTATTTTTCTTTTTTATTGTTTTATTTTTCATTCACGTAGCATTTTTTGTATTTTCATTGTAATAATAAGGGACTCATGACGAGAGCCCATGACAATAAGCTTAGCCTTACTTTTGTGCTATATTTTTTTTTTCTTTTCTTTCCATTCAAGTAAATTCATGGTTATATATTTCATTGTGAGTGCACGGGTGCGTAGCTTATGTAGGAGATATAAAAGCATGATGTCACGGGGATTATGCGAAGGGTTAATACTGGAGTAGAGAGATGTTGTGGGAGGGTGAGTGGGTGGAAGGGTTAGTGAGGGTGTTAGGAGGGTGCTCGTTCGTTCTCAGAGCTTTACGACGTCCTCGGGCTGTGTCAGTGGTACGTCAACCCAGTTTCATGAGTTCTGTCACGCGAACCAAGGCAGCAAGCAAGGATATATCCGCCTTTAAATTACGAGGAAGTCCGCCTGTACGATTTTAAGATTTATGACTTTTTGTTGTACAAACAAAAAAGAGAGACAACGAAAATTGACAAAGATGACGAATGATGACGTAATTCGTCTTCTCAACTTTTACTTCATTCTTTAAAGCTCACCCTACGAAGAGTGTCCAAGCTGAAAATTTCATTTCCGAAGTCTAGTATCGTTATGTCGAAATCAATTTCTATAGCAATACATTTTATTTATTTATTTATTTTTTACATTTTCCCCTCTCTATGAGTATCTTTATTTCCCTTGTTTTCTTTTGGTATTGACAGAAACGATAAAATTTTATTATACGATACTACTTCTAACGTTAGAGTACTACAATAAAATTTTTTACGTTTAGTTTACAAATAAGAAGAAGAAAAGAAAAAGTGGGAGATTTATTTATTTAAGTTGATACGATCTTTTCGTTGCGTTTGAGATGTTAATAAATACGATATTGTAGTATTCATGGTTTAATAATAAAATAATAGAGGAAAAGTATATTTATAAATGTAAGTTTTAATAAAAAGAAAAGAAAAATAATCTTAATTATTATAAAAAAATACACGAAGTAAAATTATTCGCCAAAAGAAATACTCCTGACTTTTTTATTACATACAATAATTGATAAAAGCCTTTCTAGTAAATGTATTATCATATTTTTCTCTTTTTTTCTTCTCGTGATAATATGTAAATTATTTGTAAGAAAAACGCGAATACTTTTCGCTATAATAATAAAGAAGAAGAAGAAGAAGTAAAAGAATATCATATATAAAAAAACGGGTGAATGAAAGTGGGTGAGTAAATGAATAAATTAGGAAAAGAAAAAGAGATTTTTTTAAAATAAATAATGAACATAAAATATAAAACGATATTTGTAAACTGTTCATGAAGATCGTAAATTGCGATTCACGTATTTGTGGAAATATCGTTTTTTTTTTATCTTATTAAACCAACTATAATATCGCCTTGATCGGGGCTATGAAAATAATAAAACGAAATACGAAAATGAAAAAAAAACGTAGGGGGAAAAGAAAGAAAAAAAAAAAAAGAATGGAAAAGGGAAAAAGAGAAATGAGAAGAAAAGTTAGAAAAAATAGAAAAAAACAAACAAACCAAAACAAAAAATAATAATAATCGTGGCAATTTCTTGATATGAGGAACAATTTCAAACGTTAACGAAAGGTAATTATTATTCGAAGCAATTACACCTCGATCAGGAACACACCGCCGTTTGAAAACTCGTCAAGTTTTTTCCAACGAAATATTCATTTGTCATATCGGATTATTTATACGCGATTATGTTTTTGTATTTGTTGTATTTTCTCGATTAATTGTCACTTTTGTCGATAGAATACAATTTCTAGAAAAGCGAAATTATTTTTTTGAAAGTAGCAGAGCAATTACCAATGTTCGGTATTCACACCTTTCATCCCTGTAAAATATAATTTGAGGCCACCAGGAAAAAGAAAAAACAACATCATGTGTGCAGATCACACGTGTTAAGAAGTGAAACCTTCAAAAAACTAAGTTTCGAGAGAATAAGACGAATGCAGTTTTAAGAGTAAGATAATTGTAGGGTTTATTTATTATAATATTATTACCATATATAACAAAGGTTACCGGTATGGTCTCTGGGTGGAATAGTTGATAAAAAGTACACTTTTCCAAATTCAAGCAATATAAATTGATGAATGCGGTAGTCATAGATAGACCTAAAAATCGTAGGATGTTTATCGAGGTAAATAATTCTCACGCACACACACACACACACAAACACACACAAACAAACACACAAGTGAAAGGGCCTCGTAGACGAGCCTCGTAGACGAGCCTCGTAGACGAGCCTCGTAGACGAGCCTCGTAAATGAGCCTCGTAAATGAGCCTCGTAAAAGAACCTCGTGAACGAGCCTCGTCTATGAGGCTCTTTCACGAGCGGAATGCGGAATGCGGAATGCGGTGAAGTGCGGTGCGGTCCAGTGCAGATTACGAGTCAAAGACCGAGAATAAGAAAAACTGTATAGCTATATTCTGTCTTATTCTTTCGCAGGCTCAATCCTATATATTTGTCTCTTGTTCTCTTCTTACTAAATATCGTGGCCGTTACACAGCCGCCCGCCGCTCCGTTACATCGCCGCCCCGTTTCATTTTTTT
Source organism: Polistes dominula (assembly GCF_001465965.1). The sequence goes on along the minus strand of NW_015148974.1, from coordinate 3,622,888 downwards.
TCAAATCACTCCCTATTCTAAAGAAGTGTTCGCTTCGAAAATAACTAAACTTATTTTTAGAAATTACTGGTTTCTCTAAAATGAAGAAAAATAAATCAAACTTCAAAAGCTTAATATCAATATATTTTTCCTCTATAAAAAAAAAAATAAAATACTTTACAATTTTTGATTATTAATAGTTTGCCAAGATGTTACTAACGGTGTTTCATACTATGTGCTGTTCCGTATTAGAGAACGTTATCCTATAAATTCCCTCTCATAAGTATTTTAAGGATACATCGTAATTTGATCTTACCTTAGATGGCACTTTGTCCGGTAAGTCGAACGGTAAAGGTGTACCAAGAAAAGTGATTCCCTTGTCGATATATATCGTAAAGTGGCGGCATGTGATATTCGCTTTAGCGTGTGTAATATAATATATATGTATGTACATATACAGGGTGATCTGTAACTGGTGGTACAAGCGAAAAAGGGGTGATTCCACATGAAAAAATAAATCGAAAATATAGAATAAAAATTTTTCGTTTGAGGGTTTGTTTTCGAGAAAATCGACTTTGAATTTTCGTACAGTACGCGTTTACTTGATCTGATAAGTTCATAGGGTGGATGTTTCTGAAAAGTTCGTAGGGTATTTCCGAAAAGTTCGTAGGGTATTTTTAAAAAGCTCGTAGGGTGGATATTTCTGTAAAGTTCGTAGGGTGGATATTTCTGAAAAGTTCGTAGTAACGAGACATGATCAAGTGCACGCGTACTTTGCGAAAATTCAAAGTCGATTTTTTCGAAAACAAAGCCTCAAAGGAAAAATATTTATTCTATATTTTTGATTTATTTCTTAATGTAGAATCACCCTCTTTTCGCTTGTACCACCAGTTACAGATCACCCTGTATAAATAGATATATAGTCATAGTAGCGACTTTTGTATATATATTATTATATATGTATATGTATATACGTATATAGTTATATATATTTATATGCTAAACTAACATATTATATATGTATATGTATATGCGTGTATATATATAAATATCTGTTAAACTAACTTATTATACGTGTGTGTGTATATACATTTGGAAGTAAATATCCCACGGTCCCACGGGAACCAACATTTCCTAATACAATTTATCCATTGGCGAGAAAGGTATTAAGCTAAGTTAATCGATGCGGTCATGAGAATTTCGAAAATACTCTTAATGCACATTATCTTGCATATCTGTCTTTAACCAAAGTTTTCGGTTGACCGTTATTAGAACGGATCCGAGTTGAAATAAAAATAAATGTGTATGGTAAATAAAAAAGTAAGAGAAAATAAAAGAGATAGAAAATAAAAAAAGGACGAGATGTTTGTAAAAAAAAAGTAGAATATCGTAACAATTCCGTTTTGTATTTATATCAAAGAAGATTTTTGTAATGTTTGAATTATATACTCTTAAATCGGAAGGTGTGATATATCAGTAGTTCAAAATTTATCAGAAATTTTGATATCGCTTTTTTAATAATATCCTGAAAAGATTTTAACTGTAATAACATGTACTACCTGGAATTAGTTGTAACAAAAGAAACATTTAGATCAGTTTTAAAATAAACGAGGTATTAATAAAATGCTCATTGAACGCAATGCGTTAAATAAAATAAAAAGAAAAAAAATCAGATTCTCTTCGTTAGAAGGGTTTACAAGTTATAAAAGAACTATTTGATTAATTCGTAATGCAAAATTCACGTAGTAGAATGTTACTAGGTACCAATAGTATTCTCTTGGAGTTTCAATTTCGTTGGCACACAGTAGAAATCTCATGCATTTTGTTGAGACGTTTACTTAGCAATAGTTTAACCCGTGCGAGTTCCATTAGTATCATGAAAAATAGTACACGTAAAGCTAATTCCAAATAATACTCGTTGTTATATTATTCCAATGTTGAAGCTTATTTTTCAAGGATCCATGAATAAAACTTTATATAGGTAGCTTTTCGCATACTAAGAAGTTATTCGCTTTTCTTAACTGCGGTATTATTTTATGTCTAACGGTCACCACCCTGAAATAAGAAGAAGAAGAAGAATTCTTCTTAGCGTTCTCTTCTTAGTTTTCCTTTTTCGTTGAATAGTTCGAGTATGAGTTATGTGCAATAACGTTCTGTGTTCCTTTATTCGTCGAATGATAGATGCACGTTTATGTAAGTAATGTTAAACGCGCATTATGAAACGATTAATAAAGATTTCAACTAGAGCACGTAAAAGATCGCAAAATGGATAAGAAAAATTTAACGAGGAATATTCTTTTGAATGCACATTGGAATTTTAGGTATTCTTTTGGAAAAAATAAAAAAAAAATTTATTCGAAAACCGAGAGAAGTTTCATGGCTGCCCTTTACTGCCTGGTTCGTACGTGGAAACCGTTAAAATTCATTAAAAAGCTCTCAAAAAGGGGGACATAAAAAAAAAGAGAAAGAACAAGAGACAGAGCTTATGAAAATTTTCGTTAGCAATATTTACGGTTTCCTTCTACCTTTGCCTTCTTTTTCTTTCTATTTCTTCTTTTAATTTTTTACCCTTAATTTTATTTTTATTTTGTTGTTCTCTTTAGCATCCAATTCTCGAATAGAAAGTGAAATGAACGATGGAAAAAGCGTAATACTACTTGGTCGTTTCGATGGTACGTTGTTCGTAAATGCGCTCTTCAATTTAAAAGCTTTTGTGTTGATATCCGTGACGGAGACCACAACAGGAAAAGTTATTCAATTTGAAGCAGACGAAAAGAGAAAGAGGAAACTCTGACCGGTTCCAAAGTTTACGGATTTTTATTTTTTTTTTTGGTCTCTCTCTCTTTTTTTCTTTCTATCGATCTCTATTTATCTGTATTTCAATCTCTATCGAATACTGGTTTAGAATTTAAAAGCATTCGAAGTTATTATTATTATTATTATTATTATTATTATTATTATTATTGGAATCGAAATAACGTAAAGAGAGACCGTAGAATATATTTTTATCTATTTTTTTTATATATATCTTTTAGTAACTCTTTCCAATATCATTTTTCTATAGATTTTCTTGTACTGGGTGATTCATTTAATAAAGTAAGTGTACCATTTAAATTATTTATGAACTCTGCACTGTTATATTTTATATAAAAAAATATATATAATATTTCCAATTAAATGTAATAAAGGATTAATAGAAGCAAGTAGCGTAAATATCAGTTCTGTACTTATTTTATTTTATTTTTATTGAGATATGAAGGTCACTGAATATGAACGTGATTTTTCATTATAATAGATATAATTTGACCCAACGATTAAAAAAGGGCGTTAAACGATGAGTAAAGATCTGTTAAGGTTGTTGCGTCAGGATTGCATCACTCTTTTCATCTGCAAAGTTAAATTTTATAATTTACAATGAACAAAATCGAAGCGACTTTTAAATCTTGGAAAAAAATAATCAACAAAAAATAGGAACGAATTAATTATTATATTGTTTAACTCTTTCAAAACTATAAAACTTTGATTGGAAATATTTTCTTCATGTAAAAAGTATGTACAAGTAATTTAGATAGCATACTTAATAAAATACCTTATATATTTATTATTACTGTATTTTTATGATTATCATTATATTATTATTATTATTATTATTATTATTATTATTATTATTATTATTATTATTATTATTATTATATTAAATATTATTATCGTTAAATATCATTTTAGGTAATACGCAAAAGTTCAAAGGACTTATTTTTCAATGATCACACTTTTTCCCTTTAAATAAATATTTTGATTTCTTTTAATTTGATTTTTAACAGATATTAAACAAACGAAATCCAATTACTGAGCTTTCAATACCAAAAATATTGAATAACCATGGTATAATACCAATTCAACAAAAAAATAATTATTACTTTCGAAAATCGATCTCATATAACACCAAAATAATACACTAATTTTGTTTTTCTTTTCAACAACAACAACAACAACAACAACAACAACAACAACAACAACAACAACAATAACAATAAACCGAACTTCGTAAATTATTTTTTGAATTGTTACATAAAACTGATTTCAATAATTTCGTTTATACTAATAATAATATTAATATTAATAATAATAATTAATTAGAATTAAGTATGTAAAGGTGTTATGCGAGAGTACGTTCGTGCTTGAATAACTTTGTACGTGCATACATAAAGAACAACCATGAGGGAACGAATCTATTCTCGAGGAAGTTAACTCAACTTGCATTGTAGTTAAATAATGAGGGTTTGTCAGTAAATTTACGTGCTTAAAGTTAATCCAAGTGGAAGATCAAAATGTGAAAATCAAGATTTGCATTGTTTAAAATATCGATTATAACAACGAATATTACGAAGTGTGATACAAATTAATTTATTTTTTATTCTAATACTGATAATACGGATAATAGAATAAAAAGTGAGTCACGAGAACCAGGACACTTGATGAATATCTCTTTAAAGATACGAATTATGGAAACATCAAAATTAGAATTATTTAAAAAGACCCACATAATATAATCAGAAATACTATTATATATGATCAGACATTTTTTTAGTAAAAAACAGGGGTACTTTTATATGGATAAATATTATTGGGTTATAGGGGATATTAAAAATACTCTTTTTTATAACACAATTTTCTCTTTATTTTATATGATAAGGTGGAAGCACGTCTTTACTCAATCAGCAGTAGAAAAGGAATAAACGAATAACGAATAAACCAAAAGAAAAATATTTCGTCGCCAAGCACTTAAGATGYAGCTGCCCCTTGGTAGGGATAAAGAAAACAAAATTAAGAAGGACCGCCCATCGATAGAACAAAACACTCTGTGTCCCACAYTAGATATCGGATATTATTTATATACATAAAAGTATCGATTGCATTTTGTAGATATGGTAATATAAACGCAGAATAAAGAATACTGCGTAGAATTCAACAAATATTTTAACCATTTGACCTATTATGACGTATACCATACGTCGTGATGTTTCTGTCCCAAAACTAAAAGCGACGTATACCATACGTCGAGGCGTTTTTGTCCCAAAATTAATAGCGACGTATACTATACGTCGCTTAAAAACCAGGTTGTTTATTTCTCAAGTTATAGTTCCAAAGTGCATGATGTCGCATAATATGTAAACAATTAGCTCTATATTCAGTTTTTTTTATTTTATTTATTTATTTTTTTAATTTTTTTTTCTGTTTGAATCCGCTATCGATCTTAGTAAAAGAAAAAATTCCATTCAGAGATATAATATAATATATATAACTATGGAGGGCAATAAAATCCCAAACAAACTCGAGAATTTTCAAATAATTGATTTTTTTTTTTAGCTTAAAGTGTACTTTAGATGTCTAAAAGCAATATGCACTTGGTCTCGAAGCAAACAAAGATTTTAAACATGTCAAAATCTTAGTTTTACTGAAGCGCTTCAAAGCGAAGCGAAGTGTAAGAATGGGACAGTGTAGCGCTGTTTGAAGCGTAGCGTTAGGCACAGCCATCGTGAAGTTAGCGTATAGGTCAAATGGTTAAATAGTATGAATAAGGGTACCCACAGGGGTACATCAAATTAAAAAAAAAAAAATTCAATTTTTTTTATTAATAATGTAAAACGTTACTTCTCTTAAAATATAATTTTCTTTTGAAATAAAATTTACGTTCATTTGTATAAGTTAAATATTCCTAAAATATGTTTCCGTATATATAAGAATTTGCAAATATTGTATTACTAGAAAATATTGAATGATTTTAATTGACAGTAAGCGGACGAATACTTTTGCGATTTACTATTTATATATAATTAAATACATCTATAATTGTTCTTTATAAAGTATCATTTATAGGTAACTCGAAATTCTTTTACTTGCTACTATTTAAATATTGGAAAAAAAGAAAATCAAATGATCCAATCATAGTACGGAAAATTTCCTGTTCATTTTGTTACTTTTTTTAGTTTAATTAATATGAAATTATAATATCCATTTCTGGCTATCTTTTCCACTTTTTCTTAAATTCGGATCAGGAATAAATGGTAAAAAGTTAAATCGATTGGTACGTAATATCAAAGCGAATAAGAACGAAAAATTGTGGATTAAAAGAGAAAATGGTAAAAAAATAAAAAAAGAAAGAAAGAAAGAGACAGACAAACATATAGAAAAAGAAATACGTTATTTCAGATGACAATATGATACATAGTACTCAGGTCAGAGATAAGAAATTTCTATTTTCTTATCGTATAGACCGTATAGACATACGTATATACGAAATATTCGATCTCATTCTCTCAATAATATCACGAGGTTTTATATGAACAATAAAGAAAAAAACCGATAATAACTCAAAATGAAAAATAATTTTTCATCAACGATTCCAATGTATCATGATTTTGTAATAGTTTTCCTTTTTAATAAAGAAAAAAACAGGATCATAGATTTAAAACAACAAAAAAAGACGATAAATAAACAAGAAGAAAGGAAGAAGAAAAGAAGAAGAAGAAGAAGAAGAAGAAGAAGAAGAAGAAGAAGAAGAAGAAGAAGAACACGTATAAAACATAGTAGGAACAATATTTGTGTTTTTGAACAAACAAAAAATATGAACATACAAGTTGATTTTATACTCCATAAGCTTTGAAATTACGATTTAAGGTTATCTCTCTCTCTCTCTCTCTCTCTCTCTCTCTCTCTTTCACGTACGATATATCGCGAAAATTACTACTGAGTTCGAGGTTTTACCCTTCCTTATACTCGTGATCCCATCCAAACCCCATACCTCCAAACCGTTCACTATACTATCCTAAATTTACTAGCGTTTTCTCTACTCGTGAACTTCCAACGCCATTGTCGGCCAATTTCGTTAAGATTTCCTAATTAAACATCGTGATTCTAAGATATTGGATCGTAAATCTCGTTAACGAGCATTTCACATAAAACTTGTAGTTCTAAACTTACTCTCTCTCTCTCTCTCTCTCTGTTTCTCTTTCTATTTCTATTTTAGAGAATTCGTAAACTTGTAGGATAAATTTTGTATTATCTTGAAACATTTCCATTTATTTTTTTTTTTTTAAACATTTCTCGACATTATCGTTTATATATATATAGAAATGAAACTTTTGTAACGAAGGTAAGTCCGTGAATGGAATGAAATATAGAAGTTTAAACACAATTTTAACGAAAGGTGTAAAGAAAAAAATAACAAAAGATAAGGTGAGAGAAAGTAAAACACAACATATGATGTAAGCTTTTTAGTTTTCTTTTTATGGGAAAAAGTAATAGAAAGAGTGTGTGAGAGAGAGATAGAAAATGAATGAAATAGAGAAGGGATTCTCAAACTTTTCCAATTTTGTATCACATTAATAAAAATCATCTAATATATAAAAATCATCTAATATATCAGATATATCAGATTAAAATAAATAATGAATTATTTAGTTGTCACAAACCTCTTGTTTGGTTTTTATATAATGATGAAAAAGAAATACAATATTTTTACATTTTATAGGTATTTTTTTTTTTCATTACTTTTAATATAATCTGTAATTATTTCTAATCTTTGATATGTTTTATATTTAATATCGTGTAATAATCACACAGTCAGTTTTTGTTCTTTCAAATCTGTTTTCATCGTATTATAATTGACAAAAAAGAGAAGAAGAAGCAACGTAGAAATATTTTGAGAAGATTGGAATAGAAAAAGGAAAAAGAGAAAAAAATGGGAATGAAACAATCTAAACAGAATAGAAAGAAATGTAACGGTACCCTGGAACATTTCTCTATTTAAATTTACCCTTGAAAAGAATGCAAAGAAGAGAATTGTCTTCTTACTCTATGGTAAAATCTCGTTTTTCGTACTACACGAGAGTCAAGAAAATATTTTTCTCCATATTCTTCTTACCAAGGGCGTATAGTTTTTTCTCATAGTAGAAAAAAACCTTTAGAAGTTATCTTCATCTTATTACGATGCACTTCTTATCATATTGTTCGCTTGGTAAAAGTAGTTACGTCTCTCGTCTAAGCTTTTATCACCATAAAAGACACTTAAGCTTCCGTGTTTCTTTTTGAAAATAATTATGCGATATACTGGTAAAAGGAAAACAATGTAATATAATATTTTATCGACGTATATTGTTTTTTCTTTCTTTTTTTTTTTTTATTAGAAAAAATCCTTGTCAATATTTTTGTCTATAGCGATTAATGCGTAAAATAAAAT